>APFE030290470.1:0-15030 GCA_000404065.3 Pinus taeda
CTTCTTCACCTGTTTCTACGTCCTCATCTTCTACTTCGCCTGGTGAAAGTCTGGATTCAAGTAACCAGGTGGCTAAGAAGAAGAAGAAGAAGAAGACAAAGAAGAAGTCTCATAATCGCAAGGCCACCTCTCCACCTACTGCTCCAAGTACAGCTCAGGTCGGAACTCCTTCTGCTCCTCCGTGGAACGTTAAGTTTCCTTGTAAATTATGCAAGGGAGACCATCTTCTTCGTGATTGTCCTGTCATTCCTAGGGTCTTAGAAGCATGGTCTCACGATCTGACTCGCCCCTCATCGTCCTCTGAAGCTCAAGGTGATGCTACCCTATCAACTGACAACATTCAGAAGAAAGGGAAGATTCGAATCCCTTGTAGGCTATGTGAAGGCAACTATCCCCTTCACCTTTGTCTACTCATGGATAAAGCTTCCGCTATTTTGGAAAGTCTTACAACATCTTCACCCCAACTTCCCGTTGGTTATCAGAGGCTCTCTCCAGATCCTCTCCCTGTCGACAAGAGATTGACTTAGATTCTTCTCTTGTCTGGGTTCCTCTTCTCGAACCTGGCTGTGCTAAGCCTGGTCCAGACCAATCATTGGTCGGCGAGAGTATCACCTTGGGTTCCCCACTCGTTGATCACTCTGCCTCGGAAGAGCGTTATGCTCATGTTCTTCTCATCTCATCAGATTCTCCAGAGTCCAAAAATGACTCTCCTATCCTAGTTGATCCCGAGAATCCTTCTTTGGTTCCTGTAGAGCAGGGGGGAAATCATACGATTCCCCCACCAAGTAGTTTAGTCATTTCCTTCGACTGAATTCATTTGACTGCCTTCCACCTTCCATCCCATGTGCCTTTCCAGATTACAATACATGCCTATGATAAGGCAGTACCTGGCACTGTCTTGGATGAGGGTGCATCTGTCATTCTCATGCCTTCCACTACTTGGCAAGCTTTGGGCTCCCCACAGCTTGTGCCGGTCACACAGAATCTGTTAGCGTTTGACAGAGGGACTAGTCAACCATTGGGGATCCTCCCGCAGTTACCTATTACTTTGGGAGGTAAAACCGTCCATCTGGACGTGGTGGTAGTTCTAGGCCCCTTGGATTTTAATCTGCTATTGGGGCGTGATTATACCTATGCCATGGGGGCACTCGTGTCCTCCCTCTTTCGCGTAATGTGCTTTCCACATGAAGGATGGATAGTGACCATTGATCAGCTTTTGTTCTTTGGTCCTACTATGGCAGCTGGCCCGCCATCATCCCCTCCTGGTTTTTATCCACCAGTTGTATCTGCCCCACCGCAGGTCAACTACGTGGCTACTTATCCCATGCCTGTATCCAGTGATGTTGTCGTCGTGCATAGTGTCCTAGGGGCATTGGGTCTTGACTTCCAAGATGTTATCCTTCCACCGGGAGTGGAACTCTTGGAAGCAACGACTTCCTGTTCATTATGATGAAGTTCGTTCGGAGTATAGTTTGCTTTCCTATGTCAAGCTCCTTAAAAAAAATGAAACTGAGCCTGGTCAAGCATAGTTCGTGATCTTGTGTCAAGCTCGTTAAAAAAATGAAACAAGGGTTATGAGGATAGTTCTTTTACTATGTCAACCTCATTAAAAATGAAACAACTCCCTTTCCAAATCGAGTCTTTTGATTAAGATCTTGTAACATACAAGTCGAGTCTTTCCAAGATCTCGAAAGTGAACCTTCATTCCATCCACTTTGTTGCATGCAATGAAGCTTGGGGGGCATGTACCTCGTTTTGCATCATTATGCTAGGGGAATGCGAACTTATAACAAGCATATTTTTTCGTTCTAAGCTTGTGTAAACATGAAATCGAATCCAAGCAGAGTTCTCCATGGTTCAAGCTTGTGTAAAATGAACCCATACCCGATGTACATCTCGTGATTGCCATTTTTATCCGCTCAATTATGCTAGATGAGCCTTGGTTGTTTCATTACATTGCCACCATCTCTTTGGCCGATCATATGCTTTCACTCTGTTGTTTTTTCCTTTCCTGAGGAACTGCAACAATGAGTGGTTTTATTAGCCAGCCTCTTGACCATTACATGTTTTGAGTAGTTCCACCATTGTCGGAACCAGTTGCTACCCTTTATGCCACTCGTTCCTCTAGGACGAGTCACCTTTAAGCTCTTTTCTGACTCATAAAATATGAAAAGATTGCCGAGTATTTTTTCCATTTTTGACTCGTTAAAGAGAATAAAAATGGAGGTCTGCTTTCAGCTCTTTTCTGACTGTTTAAATATGAAAAGATTGCCGAGTTATTCCTCTTGACTTGTTAAACGTAAATAAGAGATGGTCGCCTTTAAGCTCTTTTCTGACCATGTAAAGACGAAAAGATCGTCGGGCCCTTGTCGTTTCGGGCTCGTTAACGGTTACGAAATGACATGATTTCGGTCACTTTTTTACTTTTTCAGGTCAAAGTCACTAATCATGAAAAGTACTCCTCGATCGTAATGGTCGGGCGATTCTTTCGAGTATTGTTTTATACTTTTTCAGGCTCGAGAGACACAACTTTATGAAAAAGGACCCCCCTGGAGTTTTCTTTTCTGCTGTCTTTTCAAACTCTCTAAACATGAAAAGACGTCGAGTTCTCCCTTTGTCAGACTCATTAAAACTTGATGACATTGGATTCCATCGAAATGACGTTTTACAAGCATATGCTATCCCCTTCAAGCCTGTTAATAAAAATAATTGGGGTACTCGCCAGAAATGGTGGGGAAAATGGAACCAGAATCATTGTCGTGTCAGTAGTATATCGCTCTTGAACATGGCACTTTTCTACATTCATGTCAGGGTGGGGACATCTCATCTCGTATTTAACTTGCCTCCGTGGGTTTGAGTGATCCTGTTTGACCTCTCATTTGCTCTTTGCCTTGTCACCATGACCTCTGATCGATTGATGTCAAATACTACCAAGTCCACTGTCGTGCCACCCATATGTTCAAGAGAAGTTGACCTCTGCAAAATATCAACCTCCCTCTGATAACTCATATAATCCTAATTCACAAAAACATTATCTTCCTCTGTCTCGCATCGATGATGTGGGAAATACTATGGCCCACCTTCGGTCAAGGTCACTTCCTGTCAACTTCAGCTCATTATCCAGGAAGCTGATCTAGAGACTCCCTTCTGGTGCCTTGGAGCCTGCATGCCTCAATCGCAGGTTCTTTGCATTCGACGCGAGGTTTTCATCATTGGCCTCCGATAGAATGATTCTACGGGTGTTCGATGCCGGCTCACTTATTCACACATCGTAGATTGTACTTGTAGTACCTTGAGGGCCATTATCATTATTGGTGGTACCTCTTGCGTCTGTTAACGGCTTTCACCATTAGCTGGTAATCAGACGATGTTCCTACATGTTCGACTTCGGCTCCTATATTCGCATGCTTGAACTTGTACTTTGTTCGGGTCGAGATGGAGCGCAAGACCCTGGATTTTGTCTGTTGAGATCCAGGCTGCGATTTTGTGGATTATTATGATTGTTACATGACTCATTCACTGGATGGCTGCGCCCATACCTTGGATCTAGATTATTATGTACTCTGCTATGGATGGTTGCACCCATACCACACATATCATGTATTTGAGATATCGATTGTACTTCTCCACGCAGGTTTTCTAGCGGCAGTGTTTTCGGTTGGACATGTTCTCGTAAAGCATTTCACCCCTCTCTCTCTCTCGGGCCTCATGCTTTAGGGGGCATCTATTACACAGTAATTTGTCACCGTCCCTGCTACCCCTGTCCCGTACCTTGGAGGAATCATTTCGGGACCTATGAGAAGTGACATGGCCTAAAAACACTTGCATTGCATTCCTCTGAACATGAGCTTTGTTTGCCCTGAAGACATCTCCTACTGAAAAAACCCTAAAAATGGCTCCTTTTCCATTGGCGCGGTCCCATAGTTCATCCCTCACGCCAAGGGGGCAAATCCTCCAAAGAGGGCGTGCCAATTGGCGCTCTGTCATAGAGTTACACCCGCGCCAACCATATTAAGAGGTGTTTTTTAACAAATAAATGGCGGAAGTTTCATCCTAACAAATTCCTGGACTGCTATCTCTCTTGAGTTGGGTGGTTCGGCTACAGATTTCCATAGAGAGGAAGTGGTTTGCCACCTCTCATGGAAGCTTCCTTGATGATATGGCCAATCCCATGATTATTGGTTATGATCCCAACTCCCCTTCCTCCATCTATAAAAGCTTTCCCATTTCCTTTGCAAGCTAGTTCCAGAGTTTCAGAATTCCCAAATTCCCAAGAACTTCATGCTGCAAGAGCCTTCTTGATTCCCTTAAGGCCAAATCCAAGCAAGGAGACTATTGTCCAAGATCCAAAGAGAGAGGCTTGTCCTTATTCCTGACAGGCTTTGTGAGACATGTGCTGCTGATTACCCGCCAAAGGAGAATCCAGCCTCAGAACATTGGTTGTACTCCCCTTTGATTGATTATTAATGAATGACTATTGGTTATGGTTCCACTCTTGTTATTATTTATGATGATGATGAGTTATGTCTTTTCTGACTGACATATAGTTGCGTATACTGGATTTTATGCTTGCATTTGTATTGTTTCTTGTATGTGTAGGTGTCCATTCACAAAGATCGTGAGGATTGTGATCTACTGGAGCAGAGGAACGAGAGCACCACCTCTCCTACAAACAATAGCATTGGAATCTAGGTAGGCCTTCATCACTGGTCTGTTAATTTGCAATTAGGAACTTGCGCTATAGCATTTGACGACTGTTGCTAGACCCGGTCTGGGCTAGTACGGATCGCCTCTGTCCGCAGAGGGGATTTACCTCTTGAACACTAGCAATTATATGATTGAAAACGAAAATAACAGCAGTTTTGCCGTCTGTCGAAAATGTAGGCATCGCCTCGGCCCACTTGGTAAAATAATCTACCGCAAGGATAATATACGCATGCCTCCCAGCCGAGTGAGGGTTACATGTAATAAAATCGATACCCCACTTTGTGAAAGGACCAACGACAATTATAGGGTGGAGAGGAGCAGGTGGAGCACGCATCTTTTGATCAAAATTTTGGCAATTGTGGCATTTTTGGACTGCATTGATACAATATTTAAATAAGGATGGCCAAAAATAATCAGCGCGCAATATCTTTTGGGCTGTGGCATACCCAGACATATGACCACCACACGCTCCAGAGTGACAGTCATTCAAAACCTTTTCAGCTTCCTCATGAGTTAAACAACGACGGAAAATAGAATCCACCCCACGACGATAGAGTGTATCTCCTATAATTTTGTATTGTTGGGATTGGAAACGGATTTTCTTTCGTTGAGATCATGAAATTTCAGGCCGAAAATATTGGGTTTGGAGATAGACAATTATATCCCCATACCATGGATCAAGAGTACTAATAAGAAATAAAGATTCATCCGCAAGGGATTCTTCTGCCATAGTTTCGATATCAGTACGTGGGAAGTCACACATTAATTCCGCAAAAACCAAAGACTTCTTTGACTTGGACTTTTCAAATTCTAGATCAAATTCCTGCAAGATAACAATCCATTTGGAATACTTGCCCCCTAGCAATTGTTTAGTCAAAATATACGTCATAGGGTTACAGTCAGAAAGTACTGTGGTTTTGCGTAGCAGAATGTAGTGACGAAATCGCTAGACAGCTTGAACAGGTGCCAGAGCCAATTTCTCCACATGCGAATACTTAAGCTCAGTCGGATTCAAAGTTCGACTAAGATAGTAAATCACATGTTCAGCATTGAATTCATCTTCCTAAACTAAAACCATTCCAATGGTGGAATGAGAAGCGGCGAGGTACAAAAAGTAATCCTGGTTGTAGTTGGGAGGATGCAATAACATTGCATGGGTCAACGCATGTTTAAGTGCATCAAAAGATTTATGAGCTATCTCATCCCAAAAGAATGGAGTGTTCTGTTTCAACAACCTGGTAAAACCTTTCGTTATCTCAGTGTAGTTAGGAATGAATTGACGTAAAAAGTTTGCTTTCCCTTGCAAACTTTGGAGTTGGTGAAGAGTCGAAGGCGGAGGTAATTTAACAATGGCTTCAACCTTTGAGGGATCGACACGAATGCTGGCTTTTGAAACAACAAATCCCAGTAAGCGACCCGTTTCTATACAGAAAACACATTTGTGTGGATTCAACCTTATTCGATAATGCCTACATCTCATAAACATGGCTCGTAAATGAGTCAGGTTATCGGCTCTACGTAATAAATGAGCAGGTAAATCATCGAGACAAGGCTGCACAATGTGCTTGATGTCGTGAAATGCGTAAGACATAGCCCTTTGAAAAGTTGCTCCGGCATTCAACCCAAAAGGTAATTTGCAATAAGCAAAGGTCCCCCATGGACAAATGAAATCCGTTTTTGGTTGATTAGCAGGGAGTATGTTAATTTGATTGTAACCTGAAAATCCATCCAAAAAGGAGAACATTTCACTACCGGCACAATCATCAATTATTTGATCGATATAGGGAGTTGGATAATTGTCCTTTGGACAAGCTCGATTAATATCCCTATAATCAATACATATTCTTATTGTTCCTTACTTTTTGTTAACAGGAACAATATTTGATACCCAATCCGTTAAAGGGATCGGATATATAAAACCTGCTTTAAGTAATTTCTCAACTTCAGCTTTAATAGCAGCAGCTTTTCTTGGGTGTATTTGACGCAAACGTTGCCAGACGGGTTTAGCATCCGGGTAAGTTTTGATTTCATGGACAACAATTGATGATCAATTCCTGGCATTTCTTCGTATGACCAGGCAAACACATCGCGGAATTATTGAAATAGGGCTTTATAAGTTTGGATTTCCTCGTCCGTACAAGAAGCACCTATATGAATGTTTTCAATAACTCTGGGTTTCACTAAAATGTCAATAGGAATGGTTCGAGAAATGTTTCCCAAATTCAACTCAGAATCAGGATGTTTCAATGGATTCTATGGTTCCTTGACATAATCAATGGTAAAAATAGATGAGAAATCATTTTCAAAATGATCAAGCTCAGGTAAAAACGAAGATTGATGATGAATATCTTCCCATGGTAAATCATCAACAGATAAAATCTCACGAATCTGCTCATCAGTATGAACAGTTTCAGAAAAGTTTGTTGAATTTGAGGTTGAGATTGAAAGTGACTCCTCATGGACCACATTCATTGGATCAATTTTGGTTGAACTAGAGTCGGAAAATGACTGTACCGCCTAATATGCAACTTCAAATGGACTCAAGGACATGGCATCACCAAATGAGTCCACCTCGGAATCAGAAGGAACGATCCAAGGATCATCAATAACAATAGTGTCTAATGAAATCATATGAATGGTTGCAAAAGGAGGTGATACGTTCGGAGGAGGAAAGGAAAAAGTTCATAGTAAACCAGAACCTTTGACTAATCCCACCCCAACATCCTTGTAAGGGATAGTTGTTTTACCGACATGTTGAATACTCTCAGAAGAGGTTGGGTCGGATGAAAAGTAAGTCAACTGATCTATTGTAATGATCTTTCCATTATAAGGGAACTTTATGAGCCGAAAGACCGATGAAACAACAGAATTCATTGCGTAAGACCAACTCCGACCCAAAAGAAGGTTGTAATCCAAAGGGGCATCAACCACCTCCACATCTAGATTAACAGTTTTGCCTTCTACCCCTATAGGTAAATCCTGCAGAATGCCATAAGGATGAAACCCTCGGCCGTCAAAAGCCTTCAAAATCGTCGGGGATTGGTTAAGTGTCAAAGAACCAAGCGATTTCCAACACGAAATCAACATAATACACGTTGAAGCTCCCTCATCAATCACAGTCCGAAAGCAAGACCTGTTTTCGACTAACACTGGGATCTGGAAAGCCATTTGATGAGGTAAGCGAGGTGTACTATTTTCTAAATAGAAGATTATAAGGTTGGAATCCTGAACATCAACGGCTCCTATAGCAGACAAAAGAAATTTCCGCTGTGCTGGACATGATTGCAGCACTTCCAAAGCCGACATTGTTGAAGGAGATATAGTTAAATCTTCAACAATGTTATAGTTCTGAGAAGCTCTCGCATGTGGATTGAAAGCTGATTTCCAAAGTATACCTTTAGCAGGCGGTTTGATTACTAAGTCTGGATTAGGTTTCTCGATCTGTAGCAGATCGAAACCAAGAGGAGTTGAAGTTGATGGGTTTGAACTAGAAGATTCTGATTCCTTATCACCAACAGGATTCTTACTTCCATAATCTTGCGATCGTGTCGCAATCCTAACATGGGACATCATCATAATTGGTTCTTCTGAGGCATTTGAGGAAGAACCTATCACCTTACTATCTTGAGTGGGAAAAGAATCCTTCAAGATAGCAGGCATTTGAGAACCTTTGATGATTTTTGAAACCTCAGCTCGATGTGGACAATCTCTTGTAAAGTGCTCCTCATCATAGATGAGACAAGGATAGCAAGGTTTACGTTTCTCGTCAGTAGGTTCAGTTTTTTCTGGTTTCTCTTTTGCATTTTGTTTATTTTTCTTCTTCCATTTCTTTTTACCATCGGATTTGGATATGGCTATAGAATATTCAACAACATGAATGTCGGCAGGAACTTCAGCGGAAGCTTCTCCCGTCGAGGAATCTGGTAAAGTTATAATAGGAGAAGAATGTTGGCATTATGACACAGGTTTGGAGCTATGGCATAGGTGTTATCCTTGATGGCAACTCTCTTTGGTAACAGATCTCAGTTCAGGCACTCAGAAAGAAGAAAATGACATATACGCAGGTTCATCTAGACAAATACGCGTATACACGCGGGTTATACATTACAAAAGCGTGTATATGTTGGGGATCATACTTTTGGTCCATGGTAGTTAGTTCGTGGGATTTGAACCTATGTTTTGGACCATGGCATCTCGTCAGATGTGTTGATCCTTAGTTTTGGGTTCATGGTATTGAAATGTTATGGTTTTGGATCATGGTATTGAGGAAGGCCTAAGACTATAAAAGAGGAAGGAGATCTGTGGCAAAAGTGTGGATCTGAATTATCATTGAAGATCTGATAAAGTGCTAGAGCTAGTATATGGGTAATTGGGTTATGATGCAGATCTGGATCTGAATGAAAGAGGAACCTTAGCGCAAAAATAAGGATAAGTTCTATTGATGGGTCATGTACTTTAAGCTTGAATGATAGTATCTTTGTATGATCTTGATCTGCTAGATGTGCCGCTTGCTTGATCTACAAGTATGATAATCTAGGTTAATTAATGATTGAATATCTGAAAGAGTGAATTATCCTTTATAGATCTGTACGCGGGTTCAGTGAAGCGAAGGTGCTTATACACGCAAGTTATGTGAAGTAAAGGAGCGTATACGCAGGTTGTTCCATATGTAGAAGCGTATGCATGCTAGTTTCAGGCTGTTGAAATAGCGTATTTACTCTAAGTTGTGATCTAGCTGCCTCTGTCTATTGATGTTCTGTTCTGGGTTTTGTTTTCTGGTGTGTGGTTTCTAGTACTGTGTTTTGGGTACAGCTGTCAGAGAAGTATCTACTTGATTCAGATCTAATTGGTGAAAAGGAGATTGGTTGATGGAGAAATTCTTGATGATTGATTGATGTTCATGGATCTAGTCTGAAAATTATGAAACGTGGTCCCTAGAAGAAAGAGAAGGTTGTAGCCTTTGGTTAGGCAACAACCTTCGTACTGTATCTTGGCTAGTATAAGAGCTAAAGGGGGTGTAGCTCCCTTACAGGAGAAGCTGGAGAACGAAGAGAGTTGTAGCTCTCTGCAGGTTGCAGCCTGCGTACTGGTAAAAGGACTACACCAGTAACATTGTAAAGAAGTTTCTAAATTAAAGAAAGATAGAGATGAATTGCAGCAGGTGGTTTTCACCCACATTGGGTTTCCACCTTATATCTTGTGTTCTTGTGTGTGATTGTCTTTCTGCTCTGTTTTACTGTCTCTGGTTACTGGTTATTTGATTATGCATTACAGATTAACAATCATCATCAGAAAGATAAAGTAAATTAAAAGTTTGCTTTGTATACGCAAGTTTCCTTCTGCATAATTGCGTATATACGCGGGTTTAACTAACTGAAGTAGCGTATACAATTTGTTTTTGAAAAAGGAATATTTGACTTGATAATACTGATTCAACCCCCCCCCCTCTTAGTGTTATTTCCAACAAAGAATTCTTTGCAGATTTCTTTTTACTTTTGGTATTAACTGTACCAATCATACCATCAGCGGCATGAGACCCTGAAGGAGTTGCAGTTATTTGATTTTTCTTGAGAAGATCGGGGATTTTTTCATGTAAAGTACCCGACTGCGTATAAACTAAGTCAAGGTACTGAGCTTGAGCAATTACTTGCTCCTCAGTAATGACTCTTGCCTTAGCTACATCCTCTGTGATTTTTGGTAATAAGGATTTAACAAACCATTCTGCCAAAATTTGATCCGGGATATAAACTTTCACTAAACGTCATCGACGTCGCCATTCATGAATATGGTCTGAAATATATGTAGACGTTGATTGTTTTAATGAAGTTAATAATTCCGTGCCATTGTCATATCTGACAGGAAACTAAAAATGAGTTAAGAACGAAGTAGCTAACTGACTAAAATTATAAAAAGAGCTTCGTGGCAACTCAATGTACCACTTAGCCGCGAGACCAATTAGAGTGCGTTGAAAAAGCCTTAAGTGAATTTAATCATCTATAATAGAATTTGATGCACACCATAGGTGATAGGTCATCACATGGTTTGACGGATCCTCTCCAGGTTTTCCCTCAAACTTGGGAATATCATTGGGCAACTTATTAGGCATTGGCGGCCAGTACGGAAGATAATAAATTGGATCGTTCGTAAGGTGCGACAAGTCAGGTAAATCCAAAGTTGCGATGAACAGTAACTGACGGTTAGGGTCTCGAAAACCTTGGGACACAAGACCAGCTCCAGGAGGAGGATACCCAGGATAACCTGGAATTGGATTTGCATTTGGAATATTGTATCCTCCTGGAAAAACAGGATTAACCGGACCAAACTGGTGTTGTTGAGATTGAGGTTGTTGATATGTATACCCAGGGTACTATTGATACTGATAAACTGGGGTTTGCACAACAGGACCGTATTGATATTTTCCCTGGTATGGTTGATAAGTAAATTGAGGTTGACTTGTGACAACCGTACTTGGACCAGGTTGTCCTACAGGCATCTGAACCGAAGTCTAGATTGTAGGTCCAGACTGAGGTACAGGGGTCTGAGGAGTTGATACAGGAACAGTAGAAACCGGAGCTGTCGATACTCTAGAAGTAGGTGGGGTAGATTGAACAGAAGCTGCAGTAGTTGCAACAGTCAATTGAGGCAG
Source organism: Pinus taeda (assembly GCA_000404065.3). Classification (NCBI taxonomy): domain Eukaryota; kingdom Viridiplantae; phylum Streptophyta; class Pinopsida; order Pinales; family Pinaceae; genus Pinus; species Pinus taeda. The sequence continues at coordinate 11,354 of APFE030290470.1, forward strand.
AGTTCAAGGCGAACTAGGCCTAGGCTGATGAACTACACCAGGTGCAGAAGTTTGGATAGTAGACTGGATGGTTTGTTGGGTTGAACCAGAAACCATGGATTGTCCAGGTTGAGATGACAACTGCACATTGGGTTGCCAAATCTATTGAGTCTGAGATGGATCCCACACCATATTCATTCCGGGGTAAGGGCCCATAACAGGTTGAACATATTGAGGATTATAACCAGGTTGAGTGTAGGACTGATAATTTCTAATTCCTTGAACAAAAGATTGACCAGAAGGTGGTTGGAAACCTTGAGATTGGTACCGACCTTGAGGTTGATAACCTTGAGGCGGGTAATGATACTGGGGTTGACCTTGAGGTATATATTGATTCTGGGGTTGACCTTGAGGGACATACTGAGTCTGAGGTTGACCTTGAGGCATATATTGAGTCTGGGGTTGACCTTGAGGCATGTACTGACCCTGAGGTATGTACTGACCTTGAGGTTGCCCCCCAGGCGGAATTTGACTGCCTTGAGGTTGCCCCCAAGGTGGTATTTAACTGCCTTGAGGTTGCCCCCTAGGTGAGAATGGATTACCTTGAGGTTGCCCCCTGGCAGATTCTGACTACCTTGAGGTTGCAGATTTGGAATAGCACCAGACATCATAAGAATTTCTTCTACACTCAACGATGGAGTTCCGTTATGACCAGTTGATACCCCATGTTCAATGGGTTGAGGAGACGCTCCTGAAAAAGTACCAGAAACTGACTGATACCCAGACGGAACAGAAGGACCACTGTATAAAATGTTTCCAAATTTTGAGAAAACATGGATGACCGGTTTGACATATTCGAAGGAGGATAATAACCTCTGGGTGTTGGATGAAAAGGAATACAAGGTGGTGAAGCAGCAAGACCCAGATTTTCTAAAAATTTCGTCAAAGATACGTACCAAGCGTCACTTCGAAAAGGACTGTAAAAAATATATTCACGCTCCCTAAGTTCTATAGTCAGTTGATTTTCAACGGGAGTTATATCCTCATCCGGAATAACAAGTTCTTCAATAGAGATAAGTCCCATCGGAAGATTCTGCATAATGACGCTCCCTACCCTGGGTGAACCAGGAGCACTAGAAACTGGAGAAGCAAATCCTGAGGATGGAGTAGCAGCAGGTTCAGAAATTTTAGGTTCCCCAACGAGTTCACCAGTAGAAGAAAAACTACCAATAAGCTCGAAAACTGAACGCGGTTCAGAAATATACTATGTTGCTGGAACGTGATAATTAGGATGAATAACCAAAGATGATTCTCCAGCCTCTGGTGACCCAACTCTACTTTCACTAGGTGTAACAAGAGCTTTTAGCCCTTCAAGCTGACTTGGTGTATATTCGGGAGGCTGCCCCTAAAGTCTACGGGATTGTCTCGGTAATTCAGCCACGATTAATTAATTAATTACTTCACACGAAAACAAAGAAAATCTCAAGAAAACCACCTAAAGTTTCTAAAGAACCAAACAATTGAATAACACACCTAACAATCTAAGAGTTCAAACCACACACAAACAGTATTTTTCCATACCGAAAACACTAGTTGGTGATGAAATCCAACCTCGTAGAATTCAATACAGAATGGTGGTTGGAAAAGTTACCCCAACAACCTGCTTAATGAAATAGACTGGCACAAGTTTCTCCACAAAACCGTCTCGAGTGAAGATAAACCCCCAGAGAGTCCAAGTGAGTCTAGTCAACGTCTATTCCAGGTACAGTGGGATCTTCCCTCCACCGTCACCTTAGGAAGAATCCTAAAGATAATGGCCACTAAGGTTACCAACGGAAACAAATATACTTGGGGGAACAGTCTACGATCCGATATGTACGCAAGGGCAGAGTAACAAAGCTCAATCCCCTTGAAGGCTCCTTGACATAATATAAGGTTTACCAACAAGTGACCCCAGGCTCCTCAACAATGGTCAATCTGAGGTTTACCATTTTTAATACGTGAATATCTTCTATCATTCCCAATGAGGAAGGATTGATTACCTCACTGGTTCAGATATGATCTCGTGCTTCTCCTTTAAGAGGAGCTTTCCCAGAGCATAGATGTAACAATTGGATTTCTTCCTACCTCAAGATTGACTACTTGTTTGTTTTAACTATCTTGGAGAGTTAATTACTCCCTACTCCAAGATACTAGCCTAAGCTATGTTGGTGAGTAAGAGCCCTAGAAATAAAAAGATTGCTAGATGAATTTTAATTAAGCGTTAATTTTATTAGTTGTTTCTTAAGTCAAAAGGTATGGAGATGAAACTTTGTGGTGTGAAGACTAGACTCCAAAATGCTAAAAAATGCACCTAAGATGATCAATTCTTTTCCTTTTCAATGAATCTCTAGCTAAAGGAAGAGTTGAGAATGCAATTCTTGAAAACAAAACTTTCCTTCAACATAAAAACGAAAAGAAATTTTTTTTTTTTGTTTTTGTCTTTTTCGAAAAACTCAAACGAAGCTACTAATTATGCTCACGAAATAAATCCCTTTTCGTTTCAACACTCAAAACTAGAAAAACAATTTTTCAAAAGAGAAACTAGAATTTCTAGACAACACACTCAAAACTATGAAAAATCTAATCTTGAGATCTAACTTCTTAAAACTAACCGAAATAAAATCTTCAAATGTTTTTTGAGGATGTTTTCCCTTAGTTATTCAGCAAACTAAGGATTAATTCATTCAGCAAGACAAATCAACCAAAAACATGCAGCTATGTTTTTTATAACAAATGAAATTCACAACTTATGACCAAGTTCATTGAAAGTTTTGCAAAGAGAAACAAAATTGATTTCTCACCAAAGGAAGATCTCACAAACTAGCTAGACTTATCAAGAAGACAAAATATTCCAGGGTGATCTAAGGTCTCTTAGGCTTGTAAGCTTCAAGTCACTACAAAGACTGAGTGAAGACCAAACCAAGCATGCAAAAACTTCTAGAAATTCATTCAAAACACAACACCAATGGAACTTGCTTATGAGAGACTTTTAACAGGATATATGTAGATCTGGGTAGAGGATAAAAGTAAAAAAAAGATCTAAACTAACCTGGACAAAAAGATTTCAAGATTATCAAAAATCTTGACAGAGTCCGCAGGCCCCCAGTGAAACTAGGTGCGGTACCGCTCTGTGCAGTAAAGTAACAGTGCGGTCAGGTCCGCACTGTAACTTAAACAGAACATGTGGTCCTCGTAAAAATTTATAAAAAATAAAAATCAATCCAGGACTAACAAACTACCCAATCCCACACACATAAAGTAAAAACCAGAAACAAAAAATCAAGTTTCTCAAATCAAAGATCAAGGAAAAGTAAACAATCAAATCTTGTCCCCAGTGGAGTCGCCAATTTGTTAAGCGAATAAATCATTCTTGCTTACGAGACCGATCTCCCTAGTATAAATTGATATCTAGCAACAAGCAAATCTACTTTTCTCTAAACATATTTCGATTCATTAATAAAAACTAAGAGGTGTTTTAGACCCTACCTTAAGTCCAACGCTAGTTTGTGGCAGCCTTGCTCCAACAGCGTCAAAGAATATCCTTTTGATAACATGCAAACAAAAACAAGCACACATCAAAGAACACCTGCATAGCTAATATAATAAATCATGTTCATCATAGTGATCAAGGAGTCTATGAAATAAACCATTAAACA
>APFE030290471.1:0-10689 GCA_000404065.3 Pinus taeda
ACATAAATAAAATAACCTTAAATTTTAAAGATAATAATTATTATAAAACCTAATCCTAATATCTATTTTAATTCAAAACAAAAACCTACTTGTTTACCTAGGAATTTTTTTGGGGTTCTAACCTTTTGATTAAGGGGAGCCAACTACCACTGATCTCGAGACCATTGTCCCGATTGAGATTCTGTGGGTGTTTTATAATCTCAAGAGCTTCCCCGATCTTCCTTCTTAGATGTTGTTCTTCCCTTGTGATGATTGAGGCGTTTTCCAAGCAGACATGTTGTTTTGTTTTTGAGGAATGACCTGCAAGCGCTGAAGTATGAGATCTTTCGTTCTTGATATCAGCTCCATGTTCTTTCACTCTTTTCTACAAAGAACGACCTGTTTCACCAATGTAACTTTTGCCATAGGAACAATTAATTTTGTAAACTCCCTTGGGCTGTTGTCTATCAATATCATCTTTGACAGACCTCATAACCTACTTAATTGTTCCAGGTGTTCAGAAGTGAGTGACTATGTCTTTCCTTCTTAGGATTTTGGCAATCTTATCTGTTACTCAGATATATGGATGGAAAACTCTACCACATTGGTTAAGGTCTTGGGCCTTAGGTATTTTATGTAGCACCCTCCTTTCTGATCTCTCTATGGCTATCTTAATTTCTTTATCTTTGTAGCCTATACTCTTAAACGTTGAAGATAAATGTTCCTTCTCTTCCCTAATGTGTTCAGAGTTAGAGATTCGAAAGGCCCTAATGGAAAGAGTGTTAAGCACACTGAAATTTTAGGATGGATGGTGGTAGGAGTCAATGTGGAGGTAGCTTTCTGTGTGAGTGGATTTCCTAAAGACCTTATGTCTTAAAGTTCCGTCCATTTTTCTAATGATAAGAACGTCCAAGAATGCGATAATATTGTTTTCCTCCAGCTCCATAGTAAATTTTATTTTGGGATAAATAGATTTCAAGTGTGTGAAAAACTTGTTAAGTTCTTCCCTACCGTGGGTCCATTTTAGGTTGGTATCATCGTTGAATCATTTCCACCAAGCTGGCTTCAAAGGGTATGATTCAAGGGCCTTCTTTTCAAAGTATTCCATGTTATAATTTTTCTTTGATTATCATATACATTAAGTTTAATATAAGCAAACAAGAATAAATATATTTTTGAGAACCATATTACATATTTAGATACCTTTACCTTATACATTTAAATATTTATAATATAAATATAACATATTAATTGAACATAACATAATGGCTATAAAATTCTTTTAATTTTTTTATTATCATTTAGAAAATACAAAAAACCATCTTTCCCTCCCCAAGTCAAATATAACAGTTATCTCCCCAGCCAAATATAGTTGTTATCCTCTAGCTGCTAGGTTGACTTGTTTATCTATTTAACCCTCTTCCTAGATCTGTTCTTCATTGTGTCCAAAACATGAACCACACTCACTGGTTCGAAATGCGTTGACCAAAATCTTCAATATGATTTCTTGCAAAAAAATCTTATACAATAAGAATCACTACTTTTCACAAGTATCTTCTAACCTAATTAAAAAAATTGATAAAATTTAATAGATATGTGCTCATAAATTATTAAGTAGACAACTATAATCTACCCGAGTTTTAATCCAAATTGAAGTAGAGGCCGTTACTTCGCTAATGTAACTGAAAGGCGATTTCTTTCATGTTCTGATCCGAATTGGATCCATGAAAGACTATCAAATAACCATGACTATATCAGGTCAAACAAACCTCTAAAGACATCCAAAATAGTGATAAAAAACACCCTGAACCAGTGGCAATGGTAGCCAACGTGGAACGACGAGGGCCTCGGTAAAAGCGCGCTGATCGAGGCCCATGGAGACCACGCAAGAGGCCAAAGCAGCCCCTGGGAGCCTCGGAATGGGAAAAGGAAGTGATTCGCGCATCGCTAGGTGAACAAGGCCGCGAAGGGAAAGCCCGAGCACTCAGTCACATTGGGGAACCGCAGGACCGCGGGCGGAAAAGGGAAAAAGCACTAAACACAAATGGCGGGACCTGCGCTCTAGAAACCGACGGTTTTGATTGGGTTTCCCTTGAACAATAACATGTTTTGGATGAAAGCAGAGCGATTCCATACAACGATCAATGCGTGGCAGGCAGAGGTGAGAGAAAACCATCGTTGATCGAGCACTATCGGTCGAGCAAGTCAACCGCGCGAAACATGCATATGGCGTCGGATTTGGAGGGCCCAGATCGGACGACTCATATCGCGCTCGATGGAGGAAGCGGAATCGATAGGGAAATAAGCCACATTTTAAAGGGATATGGGATCCGTTTGATCGCCACGGTGGAGGAAGAACGCATCCATGACGTAACTGAAGAAACGAATCGATGAAGCATTGTTGGCGTCGTTTAGAGGAGGACAAGTGGCCACTCCCTGAGCGTTAATGATGACACCAAACACAAGGAACTCCAAGCGCAGCTGTAGATGGTGAATCGATAGGTGGAAGAGGAACCGAACAGGCATAGGATTCGAATGGCTAAAGCCATGTACAAGGGAAGAAGACAGTTAGTCGGAAGTCGAACTAGACACAAAGAGACAGAAGTCGAGAGACGTAGTGTAACAGTGAATTCATTCGTTTACCTTCACCTTCAACTACACAATATTTATCCAGATACGAAGGTGTATAAACAAGTTCAATGGATATCTATGACTACTTTTATTCCATTTCATAGCCATGTTAACCCCCGAATAGGGTTTTCAGCATGGCTTCCTCAATTAAAACTCAAAATCATCGACCCTTGCTTTCAAAAAAACCCCTTCACATTTCAATATTCTTCCACGCAGTATGCCTTACGGTGTTTCCTTTGCAACATTAGGTGCAAATGCTAGTGAATATAACATATAAATTTGTTATAATTCTGAATTTTAGGCATCTGTGGTTCATTTCTTTTGAACTTGGTTTTGGAGTATCCATAGTAGGAACCATATTTCTGTCAACATGTTAAATCCCAACAGGATCCATCATGAGGACCAATCTGAATGATGATAGAAGAAGCGCTTTGTGAAAGGATAAATAGTTAAAGAAACATTTTTATTGAAAGTGGGCTATAACCTAACTTTTATTTTATTAATAAATAGTAAAATAATAATATCCTATAATAGCAAAAAAAATTTATTATTATTATTAGTAGATATGATAAGAATAATTAAATGTAAATAAATACAGTTTTGAATTTTTTTATTTAGTTTCAATTATGAAAATAATTCATAATAAATTATAATCTTATTAAGAATAATAAGTATTATTCTATTTTATTAATTTTTTTAACATAATAAATAACAAAAAGATTATAATCTAGTTAAATAACTGATTTATTATTAAAATTATTGTTCAATAATATATTCCTATCACAATTATAATGTATAATAAAATAATCTTTAAATTAAAATGATTAATATATTATACAATAAATTAAATTATTCTATTTATAGATTTAATGTTAAATAATACTAGTTTAAAATTTTTAATTCAGCTTAATTATGAAAATAATTCCATCATAATAAAATTATTAATAATTATAGAATAATAATTAATTATTCTTTTAATTTTAAAATTTTATTATATATAAATAATAAAATAAAAATAATCATAAGTAGATTATTCTTAGATTAAAACTTATTATTATTATTATTGTTAGGATTATTAACTGATACATAAAAATAACCTTAAATTTAAAAGGATAATAGTAATAAACTAATCCTAATATCTATTTTAATTCAAAAAAAAAACCTACTTGTTTACCTAGGAATTTTTTTGGGGTTTTAACCTTTTGATTAAGGGGAGCCAACTACCACTGATCTCGAGACCATTGTCCTGATTGAGATTCTGTGGGTGTTTTATAATCTCAAGAGCTTCCTTGATCTTCCTTCTTAGATGCTGTTCTTCCCTTGTGATGATTGAGGCGTTTTCAAAGCAGACATGATGTTTTTTTTTTGAGGAATGACTTGCAAGTGCTGAAGTACGATATCTTCCGTTCTTGATATCAGCTCCATGTTCTTTCAATCTTTTCTGCAAAGAACGACCTGTTTCACCAATGTAACTTTTTCCATAGGAACAATTAATTTTGTAAACTCCCTTGGGTTGTTGTCTATCAATATCATCTTTGACAGACCTCATACGCTACTTAATTGTTCCAGGTGCTAAGAAGTGAGTGACTATGTCTTTCCTTCTTAGGATTTTGGAAATATCATCTGTTACTCCTTAGATATATGGAAGGAAAACTCTACCACATTGGTTAAGGTCTTTGGCCTTAGGTATTTTAGGTAGCTCCCTCCTTTCTGCTCTCTCTATGGCTATCTTAATTTCTTTATCTTTGTAGCCTATACTCTTAAATGCTGAAGATAAATGTTCCTTCTCTTCCATAATATGTTTAGAGTCAGAGATTCGAAAGGCCCTAATGGCAAGAATGTTAAGCACATCGGACCTTTGGGATGGATGGTGGTAGGAGTCAACATGGAGGTAGCTTTCTGTGTGAGTGGATTTCCTAAAGACCTTATGTCCTAAAGGTCCATCCATTTTTCTAATGATAAGAACATCCAAGAATGGGATACTATTGTTTTCCTCCAGCTCCATAGTAAATTTTATTTTGGGATAAATATATTTCAAATGTGTGAAAAACTTGTTAAGTTCTTCCCTACCGTGGGTCCATTTTAGGTTGGTATCATCGACGAATCATTTCCACCAAGATGGCTTCAAAGGGTATGATTCAAGGGCCTTCTTTTCAAGGTATTCCATGTTATAATTTTTCTTTGATTATCATATACATTAAGTCTAATATAAGCAAACAAGAATAAATATAATTTTGATAACCATATTACATATTTAGATACCTTTACCTTATACATTTAAATATTTATAATATAAATATAACATATTAATTGAGCATAACATAATGGCTATAAAATTCTTCTAATTTTTTTATTATCATTTAAAAAAATACAAAAAAACCATCTTTCCCTCCCCAAGTCAAATATAGCGGTTATCTCCCCAATCAAATATAGTTGTTATCTTCTAGCTGCTAGGTTGACTTGTTTATCTATTTAACCCTCTTCCTAGATATATTCTTCATCGTGTCAAAAACATGAACCACACTCTCTGGTTCGAAATGTGTCGACCAAAATCTTCAATATGATTTCTTGCAAAAAATTCTTATACAATAAGAATCACTACTTTTCACAAGTATCTTCTAACCTAATTAAAAAAATTGATCAAAGTTAATAGATATGTGAACATAAATTATTAACTAGACAACTATAATCTACCCAAGTTTTAAATCAAATTGCAGTAGAGGCCGTTACTTCGCTAATGTAACAGAAAGGTGATTTCTTTCATGTTCTGATCCGAATCGAATCCATGAAAGACTATCAAAGAACCATGACTATATCAAGTCAAAAAAATCTCTAAAGAAATCCAAAATAGTGATAAAAAACACCCTGAACCAGTGGCAATGGCAGCCAACGTGGAACGACGAGGACCTCGGTCAAAGCGCACTGACCGAGGCCCATGGAGACTGCGCAGGAGGCCAAAGCAGCCCCTGGGAGCCTCGGAATGGGCTAAGGAAGTGATTCACACATCGCTAGGTGAACAGGGCCGCGGAGGGAAAGCCCGAGCACTCAGTCGCGTGGGGGAACCAGAGGACTGCGGGTGGAAAAGGGAAAAAGCACTAAACAGAAATGGCGGGACCTGCGCTCTGGAAACCGACGATTTTGATCGAGGTTCCCTTGAACAATAATAGGTTTTGGATGAAATCAGAGCGATCCATACAATGATCAATGTGTGGCAGGAAAAGGTGAGAGAAAACAATCGTTGATCGCGTGCTATCGGTCGAGCAAGTCAACCACGTGAAACTTGCGTATGGCGTCGGATTTGAAGGGCCCAGATCGGACGATTGAGATCGAACCTGATGGAGGAAGCAGAATCAACATGGAAATAAGCCGCGTTTTAAAGGGATATGGGATCTGTTTGATCGCCACGGTAGAGGAAAAATTCATCCACAGAGTAACTGAAGAAACGAACCGACGAAGCATTGTTGGCGTCGTTTAGAGGAGGACAAGTGGCCACTCCCTGAGAAAAAATGATGACACCGAACACAGGGAACTCCAAGCGCAGCTGTAGAAGGTGAATCAATAGGTGGAAGAGGAACCGAACAGGCATAGGATTTGAATGGCTAAAGCCATGTACAGGGGAAGAAGATAGTTAGTCGGAAGTCCAACTAGACACAGAGAGACAGAAGTCGAGAGACGTAGTGTAATAGTGAATTCATTCGTTTACCTTCACCTTCAACTACGAAATCTTTATCCAGATACGAAGGTGTCTAAACAAGTTCAATGGATATCTATGACTACTTTTATTCCATTTCATAGCCATGTTAACCCCTGAATAGGGTTTTCGACATGGCTTCCTCAATTAAAACTCAAAATCATCGACCCTTGCTTTCAAAAAAACCCATTCAAATTTCAATATTCTTCCACGCAGTATGCCTTATGATGTTTCTTTTGCAACATTAGGGGCAAATGCTAGTGAATATAACATATAAATTTGTTATAATTCTGGATTTTAGGCATCTGTGGTTCATTTATTTTGAACTTGGTTTTGGAGTATCCATAGTAGAAACCATATTTCTGTCAACATTTCAAATCCCAACATGATCCATCATGAGGACCAATCTGAATGATGATAGAAGAAGCGCTTTGTGAAAGGATAAATAGTTAAAGAAACATTTTTATTGAAAGTGGGCTAATAACGTAATTTTAATTTTAATTTTAATTTTTATTATTAATAGTAATAATTAATATTCTAAATAGTAAATAGAAAATTATTTTTGTTATTATTATTATAGATAAGAATAATTATTTTTTAAAACAAGTTAAAATTTTTATTTAGCTTCCAATTTGAAATAAATCATAATAATATAATTATTTATAAAGTATTTTTATTTATTTAAATTTTAACCAATATAAAATAACATAAGTAGATTATATTCTTAGTTAAAAACTGATTATTATTATAATTGATTTGTTAATATTATTATTACTATCATTATAAGTATAAATAAAATAATCCTTAAATTTAAATGATAATAATTATTATCATAATTAAATTATTCTTATTTATAGATTTAATTGTTAAATAATACTAGTTTAAAATTTTTATTTAGTTTTTAATTATGAAAATAATTCATAATAATAATTATTAATTTATTAAGAATAAAATTAATCTATTCTATTTTATTTAATTTTATTATATATAATATAATAAAATAAAATAACATTAGTAGATTTTATTCTTAGTTAAAAACTTATTATTATTATTGTTAGGATTATTAACATAAATAAAATAACCTTAAATTTTAAAGATAATAATTATAATAAAACCTAATCCTAATATCTATTTTAATTCAAAACAAAAACCTACTTGTTTACCTAGGAATTTTTTTGGTGTTCTAACCTTTTGATTAAGGGGAGCCAACTACCACTGATCTCGAGACCATTGTCCTGATTGAGATTCTATGGGTGTTTTATAATCTCAAGAGATTCCCTGATCTTCCTTCTTAGATGTTGTTCTTCCCTTGTGATGATTGAGGCGTTTTCCAAGCAGAGATGATGTTTTGTTTTTGAGGAATGATCTGCAAGTGCTGAAGTACGAGATCTTCCGTTCTTGATATCAGCTCCATGTTCTTTCAGTCTTTTCTGCAAAGAATGACCTGTTTCACCAATGTAACTTTTTCCATAGGAACAATTAATTTTGTAAACTCCCTTGGGCTGTTGTCTATCAATATCATCTTTGACAGACCTCATACCCTGCTTAATTGTTCTAGGTGCTGAGAAGTGAGTGACTATGTCTTTCCTTCTTAGGATTTTGGCAATCTTATATGTTACTCCTTAGATATATGTTAGGAAAACTCTACCACATTGGTTAAGGTCTTGGGCCTTAGGTATTTTAGGTAGCACCCTCCTTTCTGCTCTCTCTATGGCTATCTTAATTTCTTGTAGCCTATACTCTTAAACGTTGAAGATAAATGTTCCTTCTCTTCCCTAATATGTTCAGAGTTAGAGATTCGAAAGGCCCTAATGGAAAGAGTGTTATGCACACTGAACTTTTGGGATGGATGGTGGTAGGAGTCAACGTGGAGGTAGCTTTCTGTGTGAGTGGATTTCCTAAAGACGTTATGTCCTAAAGGTCCGTCCATTTTTCTAATGATAAGAACGTCCAAGAATGGGATACTATTGTTTTCCTCTAGCTCCATAGTAAATTTTATTTTGGGATAAATAGAGTTCAAATGTGTGAAAAACTTGTTAAGTTCTTCCCTACCGTGGGTCCATTTTAGGTTGGTATCATCGACGAATCATTTCCACCAAGCTGGCTTCAAGGGTATGATTCAAGGGCCTTCTTTTCAAAGTATTCCATGTTATAATTTTTCTTTGATTATCATATACATTAAGTCTAATATAAGCAAACAAGAATAAATATATTTTTGATAACCATATTACATATTTAGATACCTTTACCTTATACATTTAAATATTTATAATATAAATATAACATATTAATTGAACATAACATAATCGCTATAAAATTCTTTTAATTTTTCTATTATCATTTAAAAAAATACAAAAAACCATCTTTCCCTCCCCAAGTCAAATATACCAGTTATCTCCCCAATAAAATATAGTTGTTATCTTCTAGCTGCTAGGTTGACTTGTTTATCTATTTAACCCTCTTCCTAGATCTGTTCTTCATCATGTCCAAAACATGAACCACACTCACTGGTTCGAAATGCGTCGACCAAAATCTTCAATATGATTTCTTGCAAAAAAATCTTATCCAATAAGAATCACTACTTTTCACAAGTATCTTCTAACCGAATTAAAAAAATTGATAAAATTTAATAGATATGTGAACATAAATTATTAACTAGACAACTATAATCTACCCGAGTTTTAAACCAAATTGCAATAGAGCCCGTTACTTCGCTAATGTAACTGAAAGGCGATTTCTTTCATGTTCTGATCCAAATTGGATCCATGAAGGACTATTAAAGAACCATGACTATATCAGGTCAAACAAATCTCTAAAGAAATCCAAAACAACGATAAAAAACACCCTGAACCAGTGGCAATGGCAGCCAACGTGGAACGACGAGGACCTTGGTCAAAGTGCGTTGACCGAGGCCCATGGAGACTGCGTAGGAGGCCAAAGCAGCCCCGGAATGGGAAAAGGAAGTCATTCGCGTATCGCTAGGTGAACAGGGCCGCGAAGGGAAATCCCGAGCACTCAGTCCCGTGGGGGAACTAGAGGACCGCGGGCGGAAAAGGGAAAAAGCACTAAACACAAATGGCAGGACCCGCACTCTGGAAACCGACGATTTTGATCGGGGTTCCCTTGAACAATAACATGTTTTGGATGAAAGCAGAGTGATTCCATACAACGATCAATGCGTGGCAGGCAGAGGTGAGAGAAAACCATCGTTAATCGCGTGATATCGGTCAAGCAAGTCAACCGTGCGAAACGTGCGTATGGCGTCGGATTTGGAGGGCCTAGATCGTACAGCTGAGATTGCGCCCTATGGAGGAAGCGGAATCGATAGGGAAATAAGCTCAGTTTTAAAGGGATATGGGATCCATTTGATCGCCACGGTGGAGGAAGAATGCATCCACGGAGTAGCTAAAGAAACGAACCGACGAAGCATTGTTGGCATCGTTTAGAGGATGACAAGTGGCCACTCCCTGAGCGTTAATGATGACGCCAAACACAGGGAACTCCAAGCGCAGCTGTAGAAGGTGAATCGATAGGTGGAAGAGGAACCGAATAGGTATGGGATTTGAATGGATAAAGCCATGTACAGGGAAAGAAGACAGTTAGTCGGAAGTCGAACTAGACACAGAGAGACAAAAGTTGAGAGATGTAGTGTAACAGTGAACCCTGAGAGTAGGACTGAACACAGAGAACAGTAAAGCAAAGAAGAAGAGATAGAGGGCTGAGCTGACCAAAGGCATCATCGAGCACCAGAGAGCTTGAAGATTCAATATTTCCCATAGAGGAATCTGTCTGGACTGAGCATCACATTCGGCTCTTGCCACTGTAGACCAAAAGAGTCACAGAGATGGTAGGAAGAAGAAGATTCTGTGTACTGCAAGTGGTTTGGGGAATCCAAGAAACCACCTTGCCAAGCAAAATCTACTTCAGGAGAACTCAAATTGAGTCCCTGTATTGTAATTTCTCTGCTTAAAGACACAATAAAATAGGGCCACCACTTAAAGATGGACCGGAGATGTAGCCCTGGAGAATAGGGTGAACTCCTTATTAAAATTGTTTGTGTCTTTGTGTTGCTTACTATATTTCTCTGCTGTCTTTCCATTTTATTGTCTATGTATTGGCAATCTGATTGATCTGTTTCTTCAATAACATAGAACACACACCATCACATGAGTCTGTAATACCTTAGTTTAATAAATCTTTAATTAATGTCACTCATAGGGTGAATATCAGATCATGTTCATGGGAAGAATGCAATGGATACTTGTTATAGACATTTTTGGGCACTTCAACCCCAATCATAAATGTCCATAAACTGAGGGCTCCTAAGTCCCTAAAAGTGTTGCTTCACTGCCTAAAGGAACAAGGTCAACTGATTACATCATCTCCTA
>APFE030290473.1:694-11999 GCA_000404065.3 Pinus taeda
GCAAAACTTTTGTCTTAGCGGCAGTCAATCCATTTCAATTTGTCCTCAGTAGGCGAGTGATTGGGGGCAAATATAATATATGGATAGTCATCTTGCAAGAATTTGATCTCGAGTTCTTGTCATCCAAGTCTAGAAATCCATGGTTTTCGCTGAGCTAATTTATGAGCTGCCTTGTGGAGAGGATACTGTTTATGAGGAAAGTTTTCCCGACGAACATTTATTCCTCATCTCTTCACTCAACCCTTCGTGTGGAGATATCATTGTCTATCTCCAGACTTCGAAGTTTCCCTCTACTTTCTCCAAGGATGAACGTCGAAAATTACGTCACCTGGCTAAAAATTATGTTATCATTGGTGATACCTTATACCGTCGAGGGGTTGATTCAATCCTCCGGTGTTTTTTAACCTTGAAGGAAGCAGAGTCAGTGCTAAATGATTGCAACAATGGAGCTTTTGGTGGTCATCTATCGGGGCTTGCTACAGCCCAGCACATCTTATGTGCTGGCTATTTTTGGCCTTCACTTTTTAAAGACTGTGTGGAAGCGGTCAAACGTTGTCACCCTTGCCAAATCTTTACTCGCGAGATGCGTGCTCATCCAGCTCCTCTTTTTCCCGTTGTCACCACCTGTCATTTTACTAAGTGGGGTATTGATTTTACAACTTGTAATCCGCCTTCAGTGGTGAATCACAAGTATATTATTGTGGTTGTAGACTACTTTACGAAGTGGGCCGAGGCCATGCCCACTTATAAAAACGATAGTGACATGAAAACTTTGTTTCTTTTCAATTAGGTTACTCAAGATTCGGTGTCCCGAGAGATATTGTCACTGATCATGGCAGTCACTTCCAGAATCAACTGATGTATGAATTGGCTCTTAAATTAGGTTTTTGGTAAGAGCACTCGTCTCCTTATTATCGTCAGGCCAATGGACAGGTCGAGGCAGTCAATAAAACTCTTAATATGATACTCCAACGGACAATCGACAAAAATCGGTCCAATTGGCACGTTATTTTGTATTCGGCTCTTTGGGCATACCGGACCTCCGTGAAGACTGCTACTGGTTTTACACCTTTTCAGTTGATTTACGAGATGGAATCTATCTTTCTGATTGAATGTGAAATTCCATCTCTTAAGTTAGTTGTAGAGCTCCTTCCAGAGACTTCGAGTCTCGAAGATCACCTCCTTCACTTGGAACATCTCGATGAGCAGCGTTGAGATGCCGCCACGATGAATGAGGCTCATAAGAAAAGGGTCAAAACGCAGTATGATAAATCTATCCGTCGTCGAGTCTTTTCTGAAGGTGACCTTGTCTTGGTCTATGACCAAGATAAAGACACCTTGGGGACAGGCAAGTTTAAGCCTATGTGTTACGGTCCTTTCATTATTAAATGAGTTTTAGAAAAAGGTTCGTATGAGTTAGTTGATTTTGAGGGAAACAAGCTGGCGGAGCCCCGAAACGGGGCTCTACCTAAAGAAGTACTTTGCGTAAGTAGGAGTTAGGCAATGGCTTCTTTGTATATTATGTATATTTGTATATATATCATCGAGAGTTTTGTGATATCAACACTTTTTGGTCTACTGTTGCAGGTGTTGATGGATGATTCGGTCTATTTTGGGTTCGCCAATGGTGCTAGTCGGCACACTCGGAATCTCGCTTCCATAGCTTGGGTACTCTATTATCCAACTGGTCAATTGATGGTATCAAGAGGCGTGTGCATTGGTCCTGCTTCAAATAATATAGCTGAGTATACCGCCGTTATTAATTTACTATCCGAGGCAATCTCTCACGAGATTGACTCGTTGGTAGTTTATCTTGATTCTCAATTGATAGTGTCACAATTAAACAACATTTATCGGGTAAGGGATCCATGTTTATATTGCCAGTATTTAAGGGTGAGTTTGTTGCAAAGATCATTTGTTTATATTAATTATTTTCACATTCCAAGATCTCATAATTTGTTAGCTAATTCTAATCAAGCATTAGACTGGCACATCAATCATTCATCATAATAAAATCAAGCATCAAAAAGTCAAATTGTATGTATATATATATCATCATAAAGCATCTCGAGTGTACATATGTTGTCCAAAAATACAAAATTGGGACTCAAATGCCCATAATCATGTCTGGCATATCTAATTCCCCGGCTCAGGATGAGCGGCCAAGTAGGTAACTATCACATTGGCTACACGCCGAAGTGAAAACCCAGTCACATGGCATGCCAACCACATGACGCTGCATATCCTCAGGAAATTCCTCTATAGTAGCCATCGATACTCGACACCTCAGTCTCATCAAGTGTCGTTGAACGTTGTGTAGAGTCCATTCCGTCTCAGCAACCGCCTCTTCGGCTCCTCGACCGCGCCGTCTATGCCGAGGGAATCCATTTGGTTGTACTGGCCCAATATCTGGATCATGATCATTATATTAGTCATTTGAATCTCATCAAAAAATAATTTTCAAAATGCATCATTATATTTGAAAAATCCAAAAAATCATAAAATCAAAAAATCCTTACCAATCTCACCCCATGCTGCATTCGGCGGTAATGCTAGGTCAGGATCTCCTCGGAAATCTAGCCCGGCATAGGGGTAGTCGTCTACAGCGATGATCTACTGATCCCACCAAGTGAATAAATCATCATCGAAAGCAGTCCTCGGGACCTCCCCACCCCCCAGACGTTTCATCAGATCAGCCCACTGGCCCATGCATGGATCGCGTGGGGTGTTTATGGAAACTGCTACCCTGGGGCAGAGTGCGGGAATCCTCTCGAAGAAGAAAGTGCACAAGATAGTCCTGTAGCCAAAGTTCTTGGTCTGTCCCCTCTTGATAAAAGTGAGCTGGCTCTTCATGCTGGCCAGAAGAGGAGTACACTAGTCGAACACAGTAGTGAGACAATCAATTGCCACGCTCATGGTGAGCCGTGATGCCTGATGCCGAGAGGATGATCCATTCACTCAAGCTATGGTGAACAGGATTATCCTCAGCGATAAACTCGCCACATGTGCAATAGAAATCTGGCTCCCAACCTTCTTGGGATGTCTTGGGCAGTATATCTGTACGTAGTCCTCTATGGTGAGACTGCTCCGTGTCCTGCCCCGGGACTGTACTACCTCTCCCCTTCGGGAAAGGCTTGTGATAAAATAAATATCCTCCACTTCTACCTTGAGTGGCATTTGATCAATCATGAAGGTTTCCTCCTCGATGTCCCAATAGTCAATAAGCATCTCAAGCAGTCGTACATTGGCTTTCATGTTCGGCAGTTTGAATAATTTAAGCAAGCCGCATCCTCGTAAAGCATCCAAGGCTTGAGGATCATTCATAACTTCATTATCCACCGTTGCATGTTCTCTTTCATGCCATGTGACCGGCATTCTGAGAAAAAAATGAGTTCTAACCGTTAGTTTTTAGTTAAAATTGGTTCACGGCGTATACGTGGGTTACTGTACACATAGTCTCATATAGGGCCCACGTGTACGTGGGTTTCATATTACCAACCCACGTATACGCTGCGGTGAAATTTTGAACAAAAGTTCAACGGTGAAACATCAATGAAAAATCCTAAAACTAGTCACAATTAATTGCAAGCTAAGTATAAGAGTTACCTGGAAGATTTTGAAGAATTTGAACGGTCGAATTTGGTACACGGGAAGTTTGCTCCTTTTGCTCCAAATCTTTTCTCTCCAACTCAATTGGTAAAAATGGTGAGTCCAAAATCCATTTTATAAGTTTTGAAAATGCAAAATTTTTTCAAAATTTTATTTTGTTTGGCCTCATGTGACTTTTAACTTGGGAGCTTGGAATGTCGAGAATGGTTTTATTTTTAGGACATTTTGGACGTTTTCGGCTGTTTCGAGACAGTTCCATGACTGTTTCCCCGTCATGGCAGGTATCGTTTTCTCACTGGCATATAGGTTAGGGACATCATTTTTTCGTTCATCATGCATACTAGCCTCCATCTGTTGATACATCTACCATAGGGTCGATCCCATCATGTTACGGTTCATAAGCCATCTTCACTCACCGATTTTTAAAATCATGACACGATGGTAGAGCCATCCTTTACATGGGCATTGTAGTTAGCACCTCACTGACATTTGTTGCCCATGCTACTCCAATTTGAGTAGGATCGGGAGTCCTCTGTAGTCCCACCATGACTTATGCGTTGAAGAGTCATTCCTCTTAGGTTCTTCGCTTTGTTCTGGCCTTATACCCTAGAGGCTCCTTTGTGTTGAGTTGTACTACAGCATTGCATGTTGAGAAATTGAACCTTTTGGCCTAGAGCCGGCTTCACTTGGACTCGTGTTTAAGCCAACTTTTGACCATGACGACTGCAAAATCAACCTTGCATACCTTTGACTTCTGCAACTTAACACACCATGACCCATGGAAGGAACACACCTTTGAGTGTCACTGACCAGTTTTCGCCTCCTTGCATTGAGCATAGGAATGTTCCATTCCCAGGAACTAGATCATCTGTTTCATCGACACTCGTTCTTTCCACTATACCATAGCATTCTTTTATTCTTTTTCGAGCTTAACAGAAAAAAGAAAAAAAAAATATATATTTCAAAAAGACTGGGAACGAGACAGTATTTCCATTTATTATTGGCAACTAGAGTCAGTCATGTCGACCTTGAACAAAGCACTCAAAACAAAGTCTCCTCAGTGTGGGTGGGATTTAGTTTGACTTAGGTATGCCGTAACCTTGTTATTGAGTTAGTTATCCCCCGATTGGTTATCTCTTCCAATCATATGGAGGGTTCGTTCGTGCCTCCTTCATGACAAACTTATACAAAGTCATCATATGCTGCCATATAGTCACATTGAGTCATGCTTTTGTTCAAGGGAAGTCAGCCTGAGTTGGCCTCTCTACGGTGTCTCTTGACTCATTTTTCAGTCGGCCATCCCTGGTTGTTAGTATCATGTCTATTATCACATCAGTTATATTGGTCCTTTACTCGTGCCGGTTTGAGAAAGTCTCCATTGACTTCTTGTCAGCGGGTCTTGTCCTTATCGACGACGACATCTTGCTCTGGGGACAGACCTAGAGCTGCACCCTGGCCCTATTTTCATTATTGATAGGTTACCTTGTGCTCAGAATCGATCAGTATCATGGGTCTTTGACTGAGTGGTTTCCCTTGTGTTCAACGTCAGCTTACATTATCACACATTGGGATTAGTGCAGTACCTTGGTTTCCATTTGACCCTATTGGTGGATACCTCACCTCTGTGTCGACTTTCATTATTGGTTGGTTCAAAGGGTTTCTGTCGTGCGCTAGCCACATCTTGTGTACGCCAGAAACGTACTTCAGTTGGGTTACTACATCTCTTTCGTCCGATTCATTCCACATTATTGGCCTGTGGGTTACACTCGCGCTAGATTGATGAAGGATGCCTTAATGCCTTCCTTCTAGCGGATCTTTCCCTATCGACTTCGACTCATTGCTCTGGGGCAAGGATCTAGAGTCCATTTGGCAGTACCTTGGGGTTTGCAGTCATTACTGGCAGATCCTTCACTATCAACAGTGGGAAACCATCATTGTCTCCTGATCGATAGATTCTCATAGGTGTTTGACTCCAGCTCATCTATTCGCACTTGTTGGATTGTACTGGGTACCTTGACGCTCATTATCATTATCGGTGAGTAGTCTCGCATTTGTTAACGGTATACGTCAATGACCAGTAATCAAAGGATTTCTCACATGGTCAACTTTAGATCATTTATTCCCATGGTGTAGAAATGTACCATAGCGGTCGGTGAAGACCTCAGGTTGTATCAGCATTCATTGGTTCACTGGAAAGTTGCTCCTGTTGCTGCTACTTGATACAACTCCACCTTATATGTTGCAGTCAGTCATGGCAACATTCTATATGCTGGCACCTGAGTTTGCAGTGTAGTACCATCCTTTTCCATCATGTTCAGTTGGTACCTTTGGGATCAGTCTTTGATATCAGTGATCCGTTGTATTTTTCAGCATCATTGACAGTTTTATATGTGATATTCAGACATGTACTTGTTCGATCATGATCTGATGATCCATTATGTATTTTCCAGTAATTTATACTTGTATACTTAGTGGATCCACTTGTACTTGATATGCAGACATGCTTTGCCTTCTCTGAGCATGGGTATGCCCGCCTCAGATGGTGTTTCTTTCTGATTTCCTTTTGTGGCTTGGCAGGCTGAATTTTAGTGAAGTACTCCTCGGTTTTTGGCAGATTTCCTTTCCATGTACTTTCTTAATATATTTCGGCCATCATGTACCCCTTCTGACCTCATATATTAGGGGGAATATGTTATAGCTCCAAATCTCACTATTATGGTTTGTGATGTTGCACTCATGGCCTAGGACAACCCCTCCTTCCAGACCTGGTCTCAAATTTAAAAAACAGTGTTTTATTCCTTGTACGTGACATTGCCCTGAGTTAAATGCGTGTATACGTGGGTAGGCATATACCCAACCCGCGTATATGTATTAAAACACTTAAAAAAATGTAAAACTCCTTATTTTCGAGCGAAGATCGCGGGTTTTACCTGCTCATCACCTGTTAGTGCCCGTGGCCCAACTTTTCCCAACCAACTCCCAACTAAAAAACTACTTTGGGAGAGGTATAAAAAGACCTCAAAGGGAAGGCCTAAAAAAAGTGAGAAGAGAGAGAAAGGTTATTATACTGAGATTTTTCCCCTGACCAAGTCTGAAGACCCTTGTGCCTTCTACACTTCCCCCATTTATACAGGAAACCCTTGTTTCCTTGTGTGTTGATGTTCATCCACTAGTTATGGCATCATGGAGTGAGTCTTGGAAGGAGATATGCTAAAGGCTTGAGGCTGGACGGATCCCGAAGGAAGCTTTGCTTGGAGTCTGCGAAAGGTTACTCAGGTGATATTACTCCTTTTGTACATTCTATTTGTCTATAATAAAGAAACACGTCTTGGTTCATGATATGCATCTTCTTTATGTTTATGATGTTCATGTTTGAATGCATATGTGAATGGTTGTTTAAAGTTCATAACTAACTACCTTCCTTTATAACATGAATATGATTTCTTTATAAGTCTTTGTCCATATACTACTGTATTCTTTGGAATTGGTTGTTTTGCAGTACAAAGGAGCGAAAGGGACTTGAAGAAGGGTTTGGACCCTTAAGGAACTTCTCGAACGTAGGACCTGAGGTACGCCCCTCTTACTATAGAATTTGCTTATAATAGCATAATGGCTGTGTGAATGTGTGTTTCTCTATTTAGACAAATTTCAGTCTACTAGGGTTTCCACCCAAAATCCCTAAGGGAGCATTTCCCTCAACAGCAGTCGACCCAGTCTTGTCTTCAGAAGGTCTACCTTCAGATGATACAGTCACCAAAGAGAATGAGAATGACACCATTCAAATTCTTTTCGTCAACATAGAATCTGATGAACATGGGGGCAATCTACCTGTTCCTTGACATAAGAAGGAAGTTCATCAGAGATTTACCTGATTGTTATTCAGCCCCTCCTCCAAGCAACCTAGTCGTTTCCTTTGATTGGAATCTACTAAGCAGACCCTGTCTACCATCTAATGTACCATTGCGAATCATAGTGCAAACTTACAAAATGCTAATGGTTGGTACTATCATAGATGAAGGGGCTTCCATGAGTATCCTTCCCTCAACTGCTTGAAAATCACTTGGTTCACCATCGTCGTTGCCTAAGATTCGAAATCTAACAGGCTTCAACAAAGGAACCCGTCAACCATTAGGGATCCTTCCAAATTTTCCTATAACTTTGAGAAGGAAAATCGTTCATCTAAACGTAATGGTAGTCCAAGGACCTTTAGATTACAATCTACCCCTTGGACATGACTACATTTATAACATGGGAGCTATTGTTTCTCACTCTTTTGAGTGATGTGTTTTCCACATGAAGGCAGAGTGGTCCAGCTCGTAGACCAGCTTTCATTCCCCGGTTCACACATAGCTAATAGTCAAGTGCCATCCCTATCTAGTCTTTTTTCACAAGGAATGTCACAACAATATCTATTCAATCCACCTAATGAACGTGATTGATTCGGTGAATGTGACTAAACCCAAGGGGCATGCACCCTGGTCTACTCGTCAGGAAAACTTTAGGTATAGGGTAGGTTTCCATGGAGGATATATGACTAGTCTGAGATGCCCGTCCATTTAGGAAAATGGGATTAGAATGGAATAAGATTACCTCATCAAATCTATTTGAGTGGAGGTGACGCACCATTCACCTTTTTCTATTTCAATGGACATCGCTAAGGAAGTGTTTTTTCTGCGATGCGGATGGAGCAATCTTGCAAATACGAAAACTTTCATATGGTAACCTGGAAACTCTACTTTTCTTTATACCTGGCGGCATGCAAACCTTTTGCACGCAAGTGAAAAGCGACCTTTTATTTTCATAGTTTGTAGGCTCTCAACCCTTTAACCTCGTAGGTGGGTCATTCCTAGCTTGCATAATAAAGATTGCAGAGCAAAGTTGCAAATGGGGAAGGCTCCTAAAAAATGAACCTACTAATGAGACATCCTTATTATACGACTGGCACGAGCAATTTTATGTGAAGTTCATGCTCGTTAAAAAATAAACCTAGTAATGAGCATATGTTCCACCAGAGTTTAAGCTCATTAAAAAATGAACCCACCTTCGGTAAATAACCATTGTGATCACATTATTGTCAGCTTTTGAACCTTGGTTATGTTCTTACCATCAGATCCACTCTTTTTTAGCTGATCATACGCCTCCATTTGATTGTTTACCCCTTTTTGAGGAACAGCTGTGACGAGTGATTGTATTAGCCACCTTCTTTACACTGTTGTGATTGAAAAGTTCCAAACCTTGCCTGAAACCAGCTACTATTTGAAAAAATCACTCGTTCTTCAAAAAACAAGTCTCCTTTAATCTCTTTTCATCTGACTCGTAAAATATGAAAAGATTGCCGACCAATTGGCCTTTCTAGCTCGTTAAAGTGATTGGAAGTGCCATCCCTCCTCTAGATTTTAATCTTTTTGGACCTGGGGGATTATTACACAAAAAGATCAAGCACTTGTCTTGTTCAGCTCGCTAAAACTATAAAAAATTCATCTGTTTCGTATTATTTTATACTTTTTCAAAATTAAGGGATTATATTACGAAAAAGGATTACTGGAGTTTCCTTTCTGTCTCTTTTTAGACTCTCTAAAAGTGAAAAGGACTGAGTTTTCTTTGTCGTTAAAACAGTAGCGACGAAATTGTCCACGCAGACAAGAGCAAGTTTTACTGTCACTAGGCTCGTTAAAACATAGCGGCGGGTTTTCCCGAAGGGCAAGTTATAGAACAAGCATATGTTATCCTCCTCAAGCTTGACAAAAATAAAGAGGTACTGGTCATAAATGACTAGGGAAAAATTGGGAAGAAAACTTGAAGAAACTTTATTGGTTGCAGGTCGTTCTTGAACATGACACTTTCACTCCATCACCATGATTGAGTCAGGTTGGGTTATTCCGTTCACTGGTCATATCACCATTGGTCCTCCGTACCATCCATTTTTGGTGTTAATGCTACCAATCCATTTCAGTGTCACTGATATGTTCAAGAGAAGTTGCTCAGAAAATTCACCAACCTAGCTTATGTCTCATTCACTGCAATACCTTCACACTTCATTCTTTCATGACCGCCACCCTAAACCTTGTATCATTATATTGTTTTCACCTCCACAAAATCATTTTCTCCATTTCGTGTCATAGATGTGGGATTCATTAAGGCCCTCCTACAATGGGTCACTTCTTGTCAACACCAGCTCATTATTCAAGAAGTTGACTTAGGAATAACCCTTTCAGTACTTTGAAGCCTGCATGCCTCAATGGCAAGTTTCTCACTTCCGTCGATAGGTTTACATCAATGGCCTTTGACCAGAAGATTTTACATGGTGCTCGAAATCGACTCATGTATTCGCACCATGTGAATTGTACTGTCGTACCTTGAGGGTCATCATCATTATCGATGATTCCTCTCGCGCAGGTTAACAACTTACATCATTGGCTGGTAATCAGGTGATGTATTTCCATGTTCAACTTGAGAACATCTTTTCACATGGATCGACTTGTACTTCGGGCGAAGATTAAACGAGTTTGAAGACCCTGGATCTAGTTTCATCCATCCGGGCTGCGATATATTCAGGAAAATAAAGACATCAAATGTACATCATAGCTGCACAGATAATCATCCAAGCCAAAGGATGACAGCTCTACCAGAATCATCAGTCTGTCACACAGACGGTTGTCTATCATATGTACATGAAAATGAATTTATAAAGCTGAGCATGGGAATGCCCGCCTAAGCTAGATCATGAAAATATTATAAATATAATGTATTGCATTGTATCTTATTACAAGTCACCTTTCAATTCGAAAAAACCTTGGATCCTCATGATAAAGCATTTCACCCGACATCAGAAGATTTACGACCTCATGCTTTAGAGGGCAACTGTTATAGACATATATGGGCACTTCAACCCCAATCTCATATGTCCATAAACAAAAGGCTTCTAAGCCCTTAAAAGTGTTGTTTCATACCTTAAAGGAGAAAGGTCAGCTGATTACATCATCTCCCAAAAGTTCTCCCTGAAAAATACTCAGAATTGGTCAAAGAAGGACCATACAGACTGCTTAGTGCTAAGGGTGCGATGCATCTCACCTGCCACATGCAAAAAGTGTGATGCATACTAAAAATCCCTTCTGTAGGATGCGATGAGCGAGAGAAGACAAATGGCAGAGGTAGTTGGCTAGGTGGAAACCCATAGAATCTTCTAGAAACTGCCCATTTGACACTTACCTCTCTGAATTCACCCAGGGATGTGTAAGAGATCATGAAATATCCAAGTGGAACCAAGAACTATTAGAGAGATGACACTAATCAAAATCCCAGAAGCTGACTCACCCACCTGCAAACATCTATATATGGATCCCTCATCCTAGAGATCCAAAAGGATTGAATTTTGTATCTTGTAAGGAAGTGTTGTTGGTTTCTCTGTGGAACATCATAGTGTTGGGTGATCTATATTTTCATGAGGTGAAGAGAGCTTTCATGTTGGGATGATGGCACTGGTTCAAACCAATGGGTTGTAATCCTCTCTTCTACTACTTCAGTCTTCTATCAATAAAGTTATTTGAGTTTTCCTCCATATTCTTGTATATCTTTGAATCTTGAATTGATATATGCATTTGTATGGTTAATATATATCTGATCCTATATTGTTTATGGTTATAGATCTCTATACTTTGATGGTATTATGCTGCTTTGACTCTACATGTGTTCTTTG
>APFE030290473.1:18479-29837 GCA_000404065.3 Pinus taeda
GGGTGTTAAGCCACGGATCAAGTGTCGGTAATACCGAGGAGAGAATGAACCGTTGGATCACTACATATCATGACCATCGGATTGTAAGTTACAAATGTACATAGTAAAGAAACACACTTTACCTAACTCTATACTAGACCAAGTTATACTTACTATTCCTATGTGTCGGAATATCCTAACATCCCCCCTTAAGAACAACTTGGGATAGGATTGAAGGATTTACAAATATGACACAATAGGAGAAGGAAGGAGGCACTAGAGCCTATCCCCCCTTAGTGACAACTTCCTGAACTCCAAGCATATATCGAAGTTAAGTGAACTTCGCCTCTGTGAGAGCCTTTGTGAAGATGTCTGCAACCTGATCATCTGTTGAACAATATTGCACTTCAAGAACATGGTCATGAATGAGCTTTCTGATGAAGTGCATGTGTAGTTCAATGTGTTTGCTGCGCTGATGCTGAACTGGATCTTTGCAAAGCTGAATGGCACTTTGATTATCACACCAAAGTGTAGTCGGATGCTGCTGCTCAAAGCCAAATTCTGATAGGATCTGACGAAGCCACAAGGCTTCCTTACTAGCTTCCACGGCACCACGATACTCTGCTTCTGCTGACGAAAGAGAAATGGCAGCTTGTTTCTTGCAAGCCCATGTAATAGGTCCTGAACCAAGAGTGAACACATAACCAGCAGTATACTTCTGATCATCATGGTCACGAGCCCAATCGAATCAGTGAAACCAACCAATAGAGGAGATGCTTCAGCACTGTAATGAATTCCAAACTGAACTGTACCTCGAACATAGCGAAGTATTCATTTAGCTTCTTTCCAATGACTTTCATGTGGGGTTTGCATAAACCGAGCAACAAGGCCAACAGCAAAGGAAAGATCAGGACGAGTATGGGTTAAATACAAAAGTTTTCCGACAAGTTGACGGTATAAGGTAGCATCAACTTCAGGGGAAGTACAATTGACTGAAAGTTTGACTCCAGACTGAAAGGGAGAAGGAGATGGCTTACAATCTTCCATGTGAAAGAAGTGTAGAAGATCACAGGCATACTTGGATTGGGAGAGGAAAATACCTTCCTTGGACTGCAAGACTTGAAGACCGAGAAAATAATGTAAGTGTCCTAATTCTGTCATTTCAAACTTCTTTTTAAGGCTGGACTTCACATGGTTGATAAGGTTGGGATCACTAACAGTGAGGATAAGATCATCAACATAAAGAACAAGAATGATAAGAGAATTGCCCACTTTCTTGGTGTAGACAGTATTGTCAGAATGACACCTAGAAAAGCCAGATTCTAAAAGAAAGCTCCATTTTGGCATACCAAGCCTGAGGAGCTTGCTTGAGACCATAAAGGGATTTCTTAAGACGACATACAAGGTTGGAGTCTGTTTGTATAAACCCAATAGGTTTTTCCATGTAGATTTCTTCATGCAAGTCCCCATGCAAGAAAGCGGATTTAACATCCATCTGATGGACTTCCCATTTGAAAGAGGCAGCAAGGGAAAGAACAAGGCGGACAAAGTTCATTTTGGCAACGGGGGAAATGGTTAGCATGTAGGAATTTACAGGGTAAGTTCCTCAGACATAACACCAAAAGGACACCGCTCACAAACAGATCATAGATCAATACACCAGTATTTTGACGTGGTTAAAACCCTCAGAGAGGGAAACAGTCCACGGCCTGCGCCAACGTGGCTACTACAGGCAATTTATTAATAAAAGAATGAAAATTTACATAAGCTTCTCTCATGCACGGTGAACCTACAAATGACCCTCCATGCGCTTTAAATAGAATTCGTGGACCAATCGGGTGTCAAGCCACGGATCAAGTGTCGGTAATACCGAGGAGAGAATGAACCGTCGGATCACTACATTCGTGACCGTCAGATTGTAAGTTACAAATGTACATAGTAAAGAAACACACTTTACCTAACTCTATACTAGACCAAGTTATACTTAACTATTCCTATGTGTTGGAATATCCTAACATCCTTGTGCAAAGAGACCATTTAGGGATGGCATTTGACTAATAGCCATGTTTGAACTGGGGAATGAAAGCTGGTCAACAAGTTGTACCATTCTGCCTTCATAAGGGAAACACATCACCCGAAAGAGTGAGGAAACAATAGCTCTCATGCTGTAAATGTAGTCATGCCCAAGGAATAGATTGTAATCTAGTGGCCCTTGGACTACCATCACATTTAGATGAACGATTTTCCTTCTCAAATTTATAGGCAAATTTGGAAGGATCCCTAACGGTCGACTGGTTCCTTTATTGAAGCCTGACAAATTTCGAATCTCAGGTAGAAGCGAAGGCGAACCAACCGCTTTCCAAGAAGTTGAGGAAATGATACTCACAGAATCCTCTTCATTTATGATAGTGCCAATCATGATCATTTTGTAAGCTTGTACTATGATTTGAAACGGTACATTAGATGGAAGGCAGGGTCTCACTAGTAGATTTGAATCAAAGGAAACGACTAGATTGCTTGGACGAGGGAACGAATAAGCGGATGGGTGAATCTCTTGAAATGGGGAACTTCCCTCTTACGGTAAAGGAATGGGTAGATTTCACCCATGGTCATTGGACTTTGTGTTAACAAAAATAATTTGAACAGTGTCATTCTCATTCTCTTTGGAGACTGTATCATTTGAAGGTGGACCTTCTGAAGACAAGACTGGGCCGACTGCCATCTCAACATGTTGAATTTGGTCTGGTGTGGACTCAGAGTATTTATCCTCAATGATAGGTGTTTCAACTGACAACAAAGGTATGTCAGTCGGATTTTCAACTAGCGATGGACCTGGCAAGAGTTTCTTCTATCCAGGTGGAAGTCGCTGCGGTGAAGCAGGACAGTTATCCAAGACTCTTTTAGCTTTGTCTAGGAAAGGACAATGGTGGAGGGTATGATAACCTTCACATAGCCTACAAGGAAATTTAGATCTTCCTTTTTGTCCATTGACTTCATTTTGACTAGTTGATGGTGTACTATCAACATGATCGACAGAGGTTGAAGACAACGGATTGTGCAAGCGGGGTGACCAGTCTCTCAAGATCCACGAGATGCAAGGAGAATCTCGATGATAGTGGTTTCCTTTGCAAATGACACATGGAGATTTGGGTTTGGAAGGTGCAGTGTGTGGATTTAAGATAGGCAATGCATGGTTACCCCCTTGCGCGGTTGGCTTCTTCTTCTTCTTCTCCTCCCCTTTCTTCTTCTTCTCAGCTACTTGGTTTTTAGTATCACTAGTTTCACCAGGTGAAGAGGAAGAAGGAGAGGGAGAAACAAATGAAGTAGAAGGTGGGGGAGAAACTCCAGTATCATCTGGTTTCTGATTTGATTGCTGAGGAATTACGGTGTTTTGAACAATAGAGGTCGAGAATAGCCATACTGGCAGGCCAATTGTGAGTCCCGGAAGGGACAATGTAGCCATGTATGGAGAACCAATATCTCCCCAAGAAGAGAAAGGAATAGGATTCCCCCCAAGGGGAAATCCTTGATTGGCGGACTCCATTATATCAACCTAAGACTAACGAGGGAATAATGATGTTATTCCGAATTAAATAAATTTTATGACGCTTTGACACAACTTGCGTTTTCAATTTTTAAGAGTCGAGAAAAAGCTAAAGATGACTCTAGTCACCTTTGATTTTTAATGAGCCTGAAGTGACAAGTGCTCAGATGGACCTTTTCTTTTAAGGAGTCGAAAAGGAATGAAAGTGACTACTCTGGAAATCTAGACAAAGGGATTACCAAACCAATTGCAAAACTGTAATATACACCTTGGTGGTAAATTATAGAGAAATTACCGAGGACTTTATGTGCGGCAGTCAATCTTCCCGAATGTTGTGTTCAGTGCATTACGATCGATAGGGTGGCAGACACGACCTCTTAAGGATAAAGGATATCATCCTATTGTGGTCTCCCAATATATACTCGACGGTATGCGGAAGCACAAGTCTGTACTAGCACTTGTCCTACCAAAGAGGAGGAATCACCCAACCTACGATGAAAATGATAGTTACCAGGCTTTACGACGCCAAAATACATCTCTATCCTAGACTTCTAGATGTTGTGCGTTAGGTTCCAAAGCATTTTTATGTTCATTGAGGTTTATTTTACAGTTGATATTTCTTAAGAATTTTTCCTTTCAAGGTTCACCGCGTGATGTAGATGTACAATTCCTAAATATGCAATCTAAAATGATAAACAATCATTTATTCTCTTTTAGCAATGAAAATCCTAGCTACTAAGGAAAGAAGAGTAAAATTCTTTCAACGGGGAGCAGAGAGCACACACTAAATGCACTTTTCATAAATCAATTTTTGCATGTAGTCTAAATGCAATTGCACATGTATGTATTTGTTTTTTGTTTCCTTAATGTGAGAATGCCAAAAAGAAAACTAAGTACAGATCTGAACTACTTCTCCTCAAAGAGACATTTTAATCATTTCTTTTTAAAACGAAAGGAAGACTAAGAGGACATTTTCAATTTCAAATGTGAAATTCAAAGAATCGACAATTCAAATCAAATACAATGGAAAAATTACAATTGACTATCTAAAATAGGAAAGCTTTACGACACTCTTTTTCTTGACTGAAAACGATAGTTGCGACACTTTCGAATCAATAGACGACAGTTCAATTAAGTTACTATTTGCAAAGGAGGACCGTAAATGATGAAAAATACGTAAAAAACATTCACAATTCCTTATCAATGGAGGCTGAATAATGTAAAGGAAGAAGGCTTCAATAGAGATATACTAGTCACAGGCAGCAAAACTACTTAATAGAGCTGAAAACAATGAAGAAAAAACCAAAATCTAGAGAGAGAAACAGTGTCATTCAATCATCGCACCTGTCCTTAAGGGAAATAGGGATGCATCTCACCTATAGCACACGGGAGGTGTGATGCATTGAGACTGCTAATGGGAGACAGTGCAATGGTCTAGGGACAAGACTGAGCTTGTTTTTCACCCATAGTTTGTAGCAAAGTTCAGGGATTTAGGCCGAGCTTATGATAGATAGTAAACACAAAGTATAGAGGTATGATCTAATGAGGTTATTGAGCTACCACCAAGGCACTTAGGATGTTTTCAAGTTATATGTTTAGTCTAGAAACCAACCTGGAGATTGACTGAAGCAACGTTGATCTACTTTGCAGTTGCATAGCAAAAGCAGTTCGAAGGCTAGCTAGCTTAACTTCAGGCTCCATGTGTGGTTTATAAAGCAAACAACAGTCACAAACAAACAAACTACTTGTTCCCCAGTGGAGTCGCCATTTCATTCTCTGATGCCTTTTTTGAGTAGTTCAACTGTCAAGAGATGGTCTTCACCAAGTATCCATATGTTGGGATGAATTTCTGGGGTGACCCAAATTTGGTGTTGCCAGCTAGTGAGTAGTGGGGTGTTGTAGATAAAAAGATCTGACCATATCCCTATTTATTGTTTTTATAATGTTCTCATGTTTTCTAAATGTTATCAAGACTAATCAAACCCATATATTTGTGCATATATTGGACCAGTGCGACCAGCAGCACGCCCGAGGGTAGCAAATACCGTTCCAGCAGGAGAGGCTATAGGGAGGGTTGTCCTTCATGATCTGGACATAGTAGAGACCCTTGCAGTATTATAGGATCAGATCGAGGATCTCAGCCTTGGTATTCAGGATGTGAGGACCAATGAGTTACCTCTGAGATTACAGCACCATACCACTGGCGTGCCGAGTCGATGGACTAGGCTCTTATGTATGATCATGCAGGCAGTGACTTGTTATCACCAACACCATCAGTCTAGGGTGCTTTCCTGCATTTTTGAGTTTTTGGGTCGTATGACCGATTTTGTCCTGGACACAGAACAATTTGTAAAAATCTATAAACAGTTATATGTATTTTTTATTTTCGTAGTTTTTTTTTGGTTAAGTTATATGATATTGATGCAAATGTTGATTGAAATGATTTTTCTGTTATAAATGTTGCAAATGTCTATCTAACACATAATTTGTTAATGAATCAGTTAATATGTTTAAGTTTTGGATTGCAGATTACTGTGGGGTGGTTTCTGAGAAGAATTTGGATTTACCACAGTCTGAAAATGTGTTGATATTGAATATAATCAAACTACCTTTCCAAAATCCTGACCCGTAGGAACATATTATAGATAGCTGGATTCCGAACGGAATAGATGCTAGTAAGTTGTAGGATGATGAGTTGTGAGTCTAGGCTAACAACAAGTCAGCGTATTCCATGTGTGATGGCATCAGAGAGAAGCTCTATCAATGCGTTGTATTCAGTGATGTTGTTCGTTGATCGGCCAATACATACCCCTCTGAAACTCACTAACCCCCCTGCAGAAGATAGGTTCCATGTACTATGACTAGCTCCATCAGCATATCCAACAAATGATTCCAATAGGTCTGACATCTGCAACAAATGCAAAAGTGGATTACCTAACCAAAACGATCACTCTTGATGAAAACAAAAATGTAACAAAAGCATATAAAGAGATTACTACACTTAATCCAAAATAGTAACGCTTAAGATACAACCCATTTCGGGGTTGCGACAGTGGATTCCATCGTAATCTACTAGCTCGTATGCTCCTTTTGCTAATACTCGCTTAACAATGTAGGGGCCCATCCATAATGGTTGGAACTTACCTACTCCCAACTTATCAGATTCCTTATCGTAAAGCAAGACCAGGCCACCTTCCGAGAATACACAGGGTTCGACATTTTTGTCAAATTGTGCCTTGACTCGCTTGTTATGAGCTTTTTTAGCCAAGGCGGCATCACGACGGGCTTCATCCAATTGGATTAGTTCCAAGAAATGACCCTCTTCCTCTGAAGTTTCGGTGAGAAGGTCGACTGCAAGCTTGAGAGATGAAATTTCACACTAAATCGGTAAGACCGCTTCCAGGCCATACACCAGTTGAAAGGGTGTAAATCCAGTTGCATTTCTCACCAATTTCCTATATGCCCACAAGGCCAAGTACAGGATTAGGTGCCAACTCCATTTGTGGACTCCAACATGCACTTCAGGACCTTGTTGATGGCCTCAACTTGTCCGTTAGCTTGCGGATAATATGGAGTAGAACTATCATGAGACAGTCCTAATTTGGCAGCCAATTCAACCATCATGTGATTGGGGAAATCTGATCCATGATCTATGACTATAGCTTGTGGAACAAAAAATATAGAGACTACATGATTGAAAAATAAAAGAGCAGCCATTTCACCACTGTTGTTTAATGTAGGCATCGCCTTAGCCCACTTTTTAAAAAACTCAACTGCGACCATGATATACCCATGCCCCGAGCCGAGGTGGGGTTACATGTCATGAAATATATGCCAGATTTGGTGAATGGCCCAACAAAAACTATTGGATGCAGAGGTGTGGGTGGTAGTCTTGTTTTGCGGTCGAAGATTTGACAAGCATGGCAACTTCTAACTGTGATTATGCAATCTTTGAACATAGTAGGCTAGAAGTAACTTGCTCGTAAGATATTTTGTGTTGTAGGATAACCAGATTGATTCCCCCCACATGCGCCTAAATGGCAATCATTCAAGACTTTTTCGGCCTCCTCATGCGTGAGGCACCTTCACAAAACTGTATCGATACCGTGACGGTAAAGTGTATCACCAACGATCATGTAGTCTTTTGCTTGGTATTGAGTACGTCATTGTTCGGAGAGAGAGGAATTAGGCATGTATGTTTGGGTTTGGAGATAGATTATTATATCACCATACCACGAATCGCTTGACAATATCAGAAACAAAGATTCATCCACGATTGATGCTTTGGATGTTGAATCATTGGATGACGATGGGCTATCCACACACTGCACCTTCCAAACTCAAATGTCCATGTGTCATTTGCAAAGGAAACCACTATCATCAAGATTTTCCTTGCATCCCACGGATCTTGAGAGACTGGTCTCCCCACTTGCACAATCTTGTGTCTTCAACCTCTGTCAATCATGTTGAGAGTACACCATCAACTAGTGAAAATGAAGTCAATGGACAAAAAGGAAGATCTAAGTTTCCTTGTAGGTTGTGTGAAGGCGATCATGCCCTCCACTGTTGTCCTTTCCTGGATGAAGCTAAAAGAGTCTTGGATAACCATCCTGCTTCACCGCAGTGACTTCCACCTGTATACAAGAAACTCTTGCCAAATCCATCGCTAGTTGAAAATCCGACTGACATACCTCTGTTGTCGATTGAAACATCTATCAATGAAGATAAATCCTCTGAGTCCACACCGAACCAAAGTCAACAGGTCAAGATGCCAGTAGACCCAGTCTTGTCTTCAGAAGGTCCACCTTCAGATGATACAGTCTCCAAAGAGAATGAGAACGACACTGTTCAAATTCTTTTTGTTAACACAGAGTCCGATGAACATGGGGGAAATCTACCTGTTCCTTTACTATAGGAGGGAAGTTCCCCATTTCAAGAGATTCACCCAACCATTTATTCAGTCCCTTCTCCAAGCAATCTAGTCATTTCCTTTGATTGGAATCTACTAGCAAGACCCCGCCTTCCATCTAATGTACCACTCCAAAGCATAGTACAAGCTTATAGAATGATCATGGTGTTATAGAAATTTTTGGGCACTTCAAACCCAATCATAAATGTCCATAAACGGAGGGCTCCTAAGTCCCTAAGAGTGTTTCTTCACTGCCTAAAGGAAAAAGGTCAGCTGATTCCATCATCTCCCAGAAGTTCTCCACTAAAAACTGCTCATAAATGGTCAAAACTGGACCATACTGAAAACCCAGTGCAGAGGGTGTGATGCATATCACCTTCCCAGTGTACAAGGTGTGATGCATACTGAATTTCTCCTCTATAGGGTGTGATGGTCGGGAATGTACAAATGGCAGGGACAAAATGCGAGGTGGAAGATCATGGAATCTTCCAGAAGCTTCCCCTCTGACACTTACCTCTCGATTTTCGACCAGGGATGAGTAAGAGATCATCATTCTCCAAGTGGAAGCAGGAACTATCAGAGAGAGGAAACTAATCAAGACCCCAAAAGATGAGTCACCTCCCTATAATCATCTATATATGGATCCCTCATCACAGAGATCCAAAGGTTGGAATTTTGTGTCTTATAGAGAAGTGTTGTTGGTTTTCTGGTGTACATTCATAGTGTTGGGTGATCTAAGCTTTACTTGAGGTGAAGAAGGGCTTTCTAGCTGGAGGATGATGCTGGGTCAAAACATATGGTTGTAATCCTCTTGCTACATTTTATCTTAATAAAGCTATTCAAGTTCTCTCCATATTCTTGTATGTTTACTTATATATGCATTTGTATGGTTAACACACATCTGGTCCTGTGTTATTTATGGATATAGATCTTTGTTCTTCGATAGTAGTATGTTTCTATGATTCCACACCTGCTCTTTGAAGCTGGGAAGATGAAGAAGAAGCGACAAAGCTCTATTAGGAAGGAGAGGAAATCAAGCGCAAGACTAAGGTTGGTCTCCTTGGTTCCCCTCTTGTCTATTTGCATAAAGGAAAACGAAAGTAGACTTTACTTGTTTGTTTCTAAGATAGCTACCAGTCTTAGTGGGAATAGTAGCATCCGAGTGGACACTATTCCCGGTAACAAAATGGCGACTCCACTGGGGAGCGACTAGATTGTTTGTTAGCCTATCTATCTTTGTTTCTTTTATAAACTTACAGACGGAGCCTGAAGCCAAGCCAGCTAGCCATTGAACTGCATTTGTTATACAAATTCAAAGTAGATCAATGTTGCGTCAGTCTATCTCTGGGTTTTGTTTATGAATTAAACAATCGATCTGCAAACAGTCTAATTGCCTAAGTGGTGGCTCTAGTAACCTCTTTAGGTCACCCCTATGTTTTACATATACTGAACATTACTTACTCGGCCTAAATCCCTGAACTGAATTGCAAATTGTGAGTAAAAACTTGTTTAAAGTCTCGCGCTGGTACCATCGCACCCTGCCTTCAACGCAGACTGTATGCATTGCACTTCCCGAGTGCAGTAGGTGTGCTGCATACTGAATTCACAGTGTGACAGGTGCAATGGTCAGGGAAGGTTAACTTTACCTTCAAACTTTGGTTTTTCCTAACTATTTTCAGTCCTATTCAGGAGTTTTGCTGTCTGTTGTCAATGTTTCTCTGTGAAAACCCCCTTTTCTTACATTATTCCACCTCCATAGTGCAAATAATTGTAAGTGTTTTTATGTATTGTGAGCCATTTTCAGTTCTCTTTTGCAAAAAAGTAGCATAGTCGAACTGTCGTTTCTGGATCTGAAAGTGTCGTAGCTGTCGTTTTCAGTTTTAGAAGACAACCCCATTGTTCTTGATAGTCAATTATATAGTTACTATTGCATATGATTTGAATTAGTAGTTTTTAAGGTGTCAAAAAGCAATTTTCATTTCGAAATCGCAAAGTGTCTCTCTTACGTTCACTTCATTTTGAAAAGAAATTTGTTGAGTGTTGTCGCTTTGAAAATAATTCAGATTTGCACATAACTTTATTATTATCATTCATACATTAAGAAGGCTGAAAACAAATACATGCATGTGCATTTGTATTTTTACTGCTTGGTTTGATTTAGGACAGTGCATTTAGTGTGTGCTCCATGCTCTTTGCAGAAAGATTCTTAACTTTCTTTCCTTAGTAGCTAGGAATTTCATTGTCAAAGAAGATTAAATGTTTGTTTATCATCTTAGACTGCATTTTAGGAATTATATACACATCACGTGGTGAACCTTAAAGGAAAATTTTTAAGCAAGATCAACTTAAAATAAATTTAATGAATCTAACAACGCTTTAGAACCTAACGCACAACATCTAGAGGTCTAGGCTAGAGACGTATTCCGGTGTTGTAAAACCTGGTAACTGTTGCTTTCATTGTTGGTTGTGTGATTCCTCCACTCTGAGACGGCAAGTGCCAGTACGTACTTGTGCTCCCACATACCGTCGAGTATATTTTGGGAGACCACAACAGGCTGCATCCTTTATCCTTAAGAAGCCATGTCTTCCACCCTATCGATCGCAATGCATTGAACACAGCATTCAAGAAGATTGACTTCCGTACCGTAAAAAGTGTTCTGCAGTTTTGCGATTGGTTTGGTAATCCCCTCTGCCTAGATCTCTAGAGAAGTCCATTTTGCTCATTTTCAGACTCCTTAAAAGAAAAGGTCCTCTAAGCACTTGTCACTTCAGGCTCAATAAAAATCAAAGGCGACTAGAGTCATCTTTTTGTTTTTTCTCGAACTGCTTTAAAATTGAAAAACAAGTTGTGTCAAAGTGTCTAAAATTTATTTTAATTGGAATAACATCAACAAAATTCCCTCGTTGGTCTTTAGGTTGAGAAAAT
>APFE030290473.1:34739-47057 GCA_000404065.3 Pinus taeda
TTGGTTCCCCTCTTGTCTATTTTCATAAAGGAAAATGAAAGTAGACTTTACTTGTTTGTTTCTAAGATAGCTACCAGTATTAGTGGGAATAGCAGCATCCGAGTGGACATTATTCCCAGTAACACATGGTTGGAACTATCATATATGAAGGAGCTTTCATGAGTATCCTTTCCTCAACTACTTGGAAAGCACTTGGTTCGCCATCACTTCTGCATGAGATTCGAAATTTTTCAGGCTTCAATAAAGGAACCATTCGACTGTTAGGGATCCTTCCAAATTTTCCTATAACTTTGAGAAGGAAAACCATTCATCTAAACGTAATGGTAGTCCAAGGGCCACTATATTACAATCTACTCCTTCGGCATGACTACATTTACAGCACGGGAGATATTATTTCCTCACTCTTTCGAGTGATGTGTTTCCTGTATGAAGGCAGAATGGTACAACTTGTTGACCAACTTTCATTCCCCAGTTCAAACACGGCTACTAGTAAAATGCCATCCCTAAATGGTCTCTTTGCACAAGGAATGTCTCATCAACCTCCAGTCCATCCACCTAATGACCGCGAGTGATTTGGTGAAGGTGACGAAACCCAGGGGGCATGCACCCTTGTCTGCTTTGGCAGGCGAACCCAAATAAAAGGTAGATTTCCTCGTAGGATATATGACCAGTCTGACACACTCGTCCATTTAGGATATGGGATCGGTCTGGAAAACAATTTACTCATCATAGGTTATATGATTCGTCTGTCACACACATCTGTATGGGATATGGGATTAGTCCAAAGTAGGATCTCCTCAAAAGTTATGTGATTGGAAGCTCACACAATTTACCTTTGTCTATTTCAATGGACAAAGCCAAGGAAGTGTTTTGTTTTCTATGCAGACAAAACAATCTTGCTTTAATGCAAGGACTTCCATAGGGTAACCAAGAAACTCCACTTTTCTTTATACTTGGGGGCATGCAAACCTTTTTTACACCAGTGAAAAGCGACCAGCGTAACTCTAACCCCGTAGTATTTTACTAACTTCAACTGCTTAGGTTAGGTGATTGGTCTGATCCACCCTTCACCTTTATCGATGGCACCGGTAAACAAAAGGACATGTTTTGTACAAAACTATCCTACCTAACCTCAGTAGTTCATCAACCCCTAGTGTAGTTAGTTCTATAGTTGATCATTTCTAGCCTGCATACTAAAGGCACTGAGCAAAGTTTCGCATGGGGCAAGCTCACTAAAAAATGAACCTACTAATGGGAGACATCCTTAAAGATGACTGAAACGAGAAATATTTCCACAAAGATCAAGCTCATTAAAAAATAAACCTAACACTGAGCATAGTTTCCAAAGATTTAAGCTCATTAAAAAATGAATCCACCCTTGGTGAATAACCTTTGTGATCGCATTACTATCAGCCTTTTGAGCCTTGGTCATGTTCTTACCGTCACCTCCACTCTTTTAGCCGATCATACGCCTCCACTTGATTGTTTACCCTTTTGACGGACAATTGCGATGAGTTATTCTGTTAGCCACCTTCTTTACACTATCGTGCTTAAAAAGTTCCAAACTTACCTAGAACCAGTTGCTACCCGAAAAAATCACTCATTCCTCAAAAACGAGTCTTTTTTAAGCTCTTTTTAGACTCGTAAAATATGAAAATATTGTCGAGCTACTTGCCTTCCTAGCTCGTTAAAGTAATGGGAAGTGCCATCCCTCCTCTATATTTTAATGTTCTTGGACTTGGGGGATCATTACACAAAAATATCAAACACTTGTCTTGTTCGTCTCATAAAACTATCGAAGCAAGGAGCCAAGGAAAAGACTGAGGTTGGTTCTCTCTGCTTCTCTCTCATCTATCTCTCATAAAGGAAAACACAAGTAACTTTAATTTTTTTGTTTCTAAGATAGCTACCTGTCTTAGTGGGACTAGCAGCTCTAACTGGAAACTAGTTTTTCTGATAAAAAAATGGCGGCTTTGCTTGGGAGCGAATGGTTTGATTGTTAGTCATTGTTGTTTACTTTACAAACTATAGACGGAGCCTGAAGTTAAGCCAGCTAGCCTTCGAACTGCTTTTTCTATGCAACTACAAAGTAGATCAATGTTGCTTCAGTCAATATCTAGGTTAGTTTATGAACTAAACATCTGACTTGCAAACATCCTAAGTGCCCTGGTGGTAGCTCAAATAACCTCATTAGGTTAGGCCCTATACTTTTTGTTTACTGCCTATCATTAGCTCAGCCTAAATCCTTGAACTAAGCTGCAAACTGTGAGCAAAAACCAAGCTCAGTCTCGTCCCTGGACCATCGCACTGTCTCTCATTGGCAGTCTGGATGCATTGCACCTCCCGTGTGCTGCAGGTGAGATGCATCCCTGTTTCCTTGTGTTACAGGTGCGATGATTAGGTGAGACTGTTTCTGCTTCCATATTTTGGTTTTTTCTTCATTGTCTTCAACTTTATTCAATAGTTTTGCTATCTATGATCATTATATCACTGTTGAAACTCTCTTCCTTTGCATTATTTAGCCTCCATTGATAAGGAATTGTGAATTTTTTTTTATGTATTTTTCATCATTTACAGTCCTCCTTTGAAAAAAGTAGCTTAATCAAACTATCGTCTTTTGATTTGAAAATGTCGCAAGTGTTGTTTTCAGTCAAAGGAAAGAGTGTCATAAAGTCTTCCTCTTTTAGATAGTTGATTACACTTTTGCTATTGTATTTGATTTGAATCATCAATTCTCTGAAGTGTTGAAAGCAGTTTTCAAGTTGAAATTGAAAGTGTCGTCTTAGTCTTCCTTTCATTTTTGAACAAGAAATTGCTAAAGTGTCGCTTTGAGAAAAGATAGTTCAGATCTGTACTTATTTTTCTTTTTGTCATTCTCATATTAAGGAAACTGAAAAACAAATACATGCATGTGCATTTGCATTTAGACTGCATGCAGAAATTGATTTAGGTCAGTGCATCTTAGTGTGTGCTCTCTGCTCTATGTTAAAAGGATTTTACTTCTCTTTCCTTAGTAGCTAAGATTTTCATTGCAAAAAAAAAAGTAAACGTTTGTTTATCATCTTAGATTGCATATTTAGGAATTATATATCTACATCACATGATGAACCTTAAAGGAAAACTTCTTAAGAAAGATCAACTGTAAAATAAACTTCAATGAACATAAAAACGCTTTGGAACCTAATGCACAACATCTAGAAGTCTAGGCTAGAGACGTATTATGGCATCGTAAAGCATGGTAACTATCGTTTTCATCATAGGTTGGGTGAATCCTCCTCCTTGATACGACAAGTTCTAGTACGGACTTGTGCTCCCACGTACCGTCGAGTATATATTGGGAGACCACAATAGACTATATCCTTTATCCTTAGGAAGCCATGTCTGCCGCCCTATCGATCGAAATGCACTGAACACAACATTCGAGAAGATTGACTGCCATATGTATAATGTATTCTACATTTTTGTGATTGGTTTGGTAATCCCTCTGTCTAGATTTCTAGAGTAATCATTTTCGTTCCTTTTCAAGCTCCTTAAAAGAAAAGGTCCATCTGAGCACTTGTCACTTCAGGCTCGCTAAAAATCTAAGGCGACTAGAGTCATCTTCAGCTTTTTCTCAACTCTTTAAAATTGAAAAATCAAGTTGTGTCAAAGAATCATAAAATTTATTTTAATCAAAATAACATCACTATTCCCTCGTTGGTCTTAGGTTGAGAAAATGGAGTCCACCAATCTAGGATTCCCCTTGGGGGGAATCCTAGTCCCTTCTCCTCTTGGGGAGATGTTGGTGCACCTCATATGGCAACATTGTCCCTTCCAGGACTTACAATTGGCCTTCCAATATGGCTTTTCTCGGCCTCTGTTGTGCAAACCACTGTGATTCCTGAGCAATCAAATTAGCAACCAGATGATACTAGAGTTACCCCCAACCTTCTACTTCATTTGTTTCTCTTTCTCCTTCTTCCTCTTCACTTGATGAAGCTAGTAAAAATAAGAACCAAGTAACTGAGAGGAAGAAGAAAGGGAAGAAGAAGAAGAAGAAGAAGCCAGTGGCAAAAGGGGGCAATCATGCATCGACTAGTGAAAATCCACACACTGCACCATCCAAACCTAAATCTCCATGTGTCGAGATTTTCCTTGCATCCCTTGGATCTTAAGGGACTAGTCTCCCTGCTTGCAAATCCGGTGTCCTCAACCTCTGATGATCATGTTGAGAGTACATCATCAACTAGTGAAAATGAAGTCAATGGACAAAAAGAAAGATCTAAATTTCCTTGTATACTGTGTGAAGGTGATCATGCCCTCCACTGTTGTCCCTTCCTGTACAAAGCTAAAAGAGTCTTGGATAACTGTCCTGCTTCACCGCTACAACTTCCTCCTGGATACAAGAAACTCTTGCCGAGTCCATCACTAGTTGAAAATCCGACTGAAACACCTTTGTTGTCGGTCGAAGCACCTATCATTGAAGATAAACCCTCTGAGTCCAAATAGGACCAAAGTCAACAGGTCGAGATGGCAGTCGACCTAGTCTTGTCTTCAAAAGGTCTACCTTTAGATGATATAGCCACCAAAGAGAATGAGAACGACACTGTTCAAATTCTCTTTGTTAACATAGAATCTGATGAACCTGGGGGCAATCTAACCATTCCTTTACCACAGGAAGGAAGTTCGTCAGAGATTCATCCAGTTGTCTAGTCGGTCCCTCCTCCAAGCAATCTAGTTGTTTCCTTCAATTGGAATCTACTAGGGAGACCCCACCTACCATCTAATGTACCATTCTGAATCATAGTACAAGCTTACAAAATGATCATGGTTGGTACAATCATAGATGAAGGGGCCTCCCTGAGTATCCTTTCCTCAACTACTTGGAAAGTGCTTGGTTCGCCATCGCTTTTGCTTAAGATTTGAAATTTGTCAGGCTTTAACAAAGGAACCAGTCGAACGTTAGCGATCCTTCCAAATTTGTCTATAACTTTGAGAAGGAAAACCGTTTATCTGAACATGATGGTAGTCCAAGGGCCATTACATTATAATCTACTCCTTGGACATGACTATATTTATACCATGGGAGCTATTGTTTCCTCACTCTTTAGGGTGATGTGTTTTCCTTATGAAGGTAGAGTGGTCTAGCACATTGACCAACTTTCATTTCCCAGTTCAAACACGGCTAATAGTCAAATACCATCCCTAACTAGTCTTTTTTCTAAAGAAATGTCTCATCAACCCCTAGTCCATCCACCTGATGAGCACAAGTGATTTGGTGAATGTGACTAAACCCAGGGGGCATGCACCCTGGTCTACTTCGGTAGGAAAACCTCAGATATAGGGTAGGTTTCCTCGTAGGATATATGACCAACTTGACACACCTGTTCATTTAGGAAAATGGGATCAGTCTGGAAATATCATTTCCTTGTCGAAGGTTATGTGATTGGAACTGGCGACATTCACCTTTGTCTATTTCAATGGACAGAGACAAGGAAGTGTTTCGTCGAAAAATGTGAACAAAACAATCTAGCTAATGTGAGAACTTCCATATGATAACTTGGAAACTCTACTTCTCTTTATATCTGGGAGCATGCAAACCTTTTGCATTCAAGTGAAAAATGACCTTTTATTTTCTTAGTTTGTAGGTTTGTTTTCTTAGTTTGTAGGCTCTCAACCCTTCAACCTCGTAGGTGGGTTGTTCCTAGCTTGCATAAAAAAGGCTCAGGAGCAAAGTTGCGCATGGGGCAAGCTCACTAAAAAATGAACCTACTGATGAGAGATATCCTTATTATACAACTGGCACGTGTAATGTTTCCACAAAGTTCAAGCTTGTTAAAAAATAAACCTAGTTATGAGCATATGTTCCCCCAGAGTTTAAGCTCATTAAAAAATGAACCCACTTGTAGTAAATAACCTTCGTGATTCCATTATTATTAGCTTTTGAGCCTTGGTCGTGTTCTTACCATCACCTCCACTTTTTAGCCGATCCTCTGCCTCCACTTGATTGTTTACCCTTTTGAGGAACATCTGTGAAGAGTGATTCTATTAGACACTTTCTTTACACTGTTGTGATTGAAAAGTTCCAAACCTTACCTGGAACCAGCTGCTACCCAA
Organism: Pinus taeda; assembly: GCA_000404065.3. Lineage (NCBI taxonomy): Eukaryota > Viridiplantae > Streptophyta > Pinopsida > Pinales > Pinaceae > Pinus > Pinus taeda. Next base: position 40,836 of record APFE030290473.1, read on the forward strand.
AAATATCAATTGTTCCTCAAAGACAAGTCTCTTTTAAGATCTTTTTAGACTCGTAAAATATAAAAATATTGCCGAGCAATTGGCCTCTCCAGCTCGTTAAAGTCATTGGAAGTTCCATCCCCCCTCTAGATTTTAATATTTTTGGACCTGAGGGATAATTACACAAAAAGATCGAGCACTTGTATTTTTCGAATCATTAAAGTGATTAGAAAAGTCATTCATTTCGTATCATTTTATACTTTTTCGGACTTAAGGGATTATACTACGAAAAAGGATTACTGGAGTTTCCTTTCCGTCTCTTTTCAGAATCTCTAAAATTGAAAACGATCAAGTTATCTTTGTCGTTAAACTCATTAAAACAATAGAGACAAACTTGTCCATTAAAGACAAGAGCGAGTTTCACTATCACTAGGCTCGTTAAAACATCGCGACAGGTTTTCCCGAAGGGAAAATTATAGAACAAGAATATGTTATCCTCCTCAAGCTTGACAAAAATAAAGAGGTACTAGTTAGAAATTACTGGGGAAAAATTGGGAAGAAAACTTGAAGAAACTTTATTGGTAGCAGGTTGCTCTTGAACATGACACTTTCTCCATCACCATGATTGAGTCGGGTTGGGTTATTCCGTTCACCGATCATATCACCATTGGTCCTTCCTACCATCCATTTTTGGGGTTAAGGCTACCAATCCATTTCAGTGTCACCGATATGTTCAAGAAAAGTCGCTTAAACAATTCACCAACCTAGCTTACGCCTCATCCACTGCAATATCTTCACGCTCCATTCTTTCATGACCACCACACTGAACCTTGTATCATCAAATTGTTTTCACCTCCGCACAATCATTTGCTCCGTTCCGTGTCGAAGATGTGGGATTCATTAAGGCCCTCCTACGAAAGGTCACTTCTTGTCGACATCAGCTCATTATCCAAGAAGTCGACTTAGGAACAACCCTTTCAGTTCTTTGCAGCTTGCATGCCTCAATGGCAAGTTTCTCACTTCCAGCGACAGGTATACATCAATGGCATTTGAACGAAAGATTTTACGTCATGTTCAAAATTGACTCATGTAATCACACCACATGAATTGTGCTACAGTACCTTGAGGGTCATCATCATTATCGGTGATTCGTCTTGCGCCTATTAACAGTTTACATCATTGGCTGGTAATCAAGTGATGTCTTTCCATGTTCGACAATAGAACATCTTTTCACATGGATCAACTTGTACTTCGGGCGAAGTTTGAATGATTTTGAAGACCCCAATCTAGTTTCATCCATCCGGGATGTGATATATTCAAGAAAATAAAGACATCATAACTACACATATAATCATCCAAGCTAAGGGATGATGGCTCTACTAGAATCATCAGTCTGCCACACAGAGGGTTGTTTATCCTATGTACATGAAAATGAATTTATAAAGCTAAGCATGGGAATGCTCACCTCAGCTAGATCATGAAAATGTTATGAAGATAATGTATTGTATTGTATCTTATTACAGGTCACCTTCCGAGTCGAAAAACCTCGAATCCTCATGATAAAGCATTTCACTCGACATAAGAAGATTTACGACCTCATGCTTTAGGAGGAAACTGTTATAGACATAATTGGGCACTGCAACCCCAATCACATATGTCCATAAAACAAAGGCTTCTAAGCCTCTAAAAGTGTTTTTTCATACCGTAAAGGGACAAGGTCAGCTGGTTACATCATTTCCCAGAAGTTCTCTTTGAAAAACTGCTCAGAACTGGTCAAAGTTGGACCATACAGACTGCTCCATGCTGAGGGTGCGATGCATCTCACTTGTTACACATAGAGGGTGATATGCATACTGAAAATCCCTTTTGTAGGGTGTGATGAGCGAGAGCAGACAAATGGCAGAGGCAGATTGCTAGGTGGAAACCCAGAGAATATTCTAGAAATTGCTCATTTAACACTTTCCTTTCTGAATTCACCCAGGGATGAGTAAGAGATCATGAAATCTCCAAGTGGAACCAAGAACTATCAAAAAAATGATACTAATCAAAATCCCAGAAGCTGACTCACCCACCTACAAATATCTATATATGGATCCCTCATCCTAGAGATCCAGAGGCTGGAACTTTGTATTTTGTAAGGAAGTGTTGTTGGATTCTCTATGAAACATCATAGTGTTGGGTGATCTAGCTTCTCATGAGGTAAAGAGGGCTTTCATGCTGGGAGGATGGCACTGGGTCAGACCAATGGGTTGTAACCCTCTCTTCTACTACTTTTGTCAATAAAGTTATTTGAGTTTTCCTCCATATTCTTGTATATTTCTGAATCTTGTATTGATATATGCATTTGTATGGTTAATATATATCTGATCCTATATTGTTTATGGTTATATATCTCTATGATTTGATGGTATTATGCTGCTTTGACTCTACATGTGCTTCTTTGAACTGAGACAAGTGAGGAAGGAGTGGCAAATCTCTATCAAAGGAGGGAGGAAACAAGCAAGGAGCCAAGTGAAAGACTGAGGTTAGTATTCTCTGCTTCTCTCTCATAAAGGAAAACACAAGTAATTTTAGTTTGTTTGTTTCTACATAGCTACCCGTCTTAGTGGGACTAGAAGCTTTGAAAGGACACTAGTTTTCCCGATAACACCTTCCACTTCGAAAAATCTCAAATCCTCATGATAAATCATTTCACCCGACATCACAAGATTTTGCAACCTCATGCTTTAGGGGGCAACTGTTATAGACATATTTGGGCACTGCAACCCAAATCACATATGTCTATAAACCAAGGGCTCTCAAACCCATAAAAATATTGTTTCAAACCCTAAAGGATCAAGGTCAACTGATTACATCATTTCCCAGAAGTTCTCCCTGAAAAACTACTCAGAACTGGTCAAAACTAGACCATACAGATTGCTCCATGCTGAGGGTGTGATGCATCTCCCCTGTTACACACAAAGGGTGCAATGCATACTAAAAATCCCTTTTTTAGGGTGCAATGAGTGATAGCAGACAAATGGTAGAGGCAATTGGCTAGGTAGAAACGCAGAGAATCTTCAAGAAATTGTTCATATGACACTTTCCTCTCTAAATTCACCCAAGGATGAGTAAGAGATCATGAAATCTCCAAGTGGAACCAAGAACCATCAGTGAAATGACACTAATCAAAATCCCAGAAGCTAACTCACCACCCCTGAAAATAACTATATATGGATCCCTCATCCTAGAGATCCAGAGGCTAGAATTTTGTATTTTGTACGGAAGAACTGTTGGTTTCTCAATGAAACATTGTATTTTTGGGTGATCTATCTTTTCATGAGGTGAAGAGGGTTTTCATGCTAGGAGGATGATGCTAGATCAGACAGCTGGGTTGTAATCCTCTCTTCTACTACTTCTATCAATAAAGTTATTTGACTTTTCCTCCATATACTTGTATATTTCTGAATCATGTATTTGTGTATGCATTTGTATGGTTAATGTACATCTGATTCTACATTGTTTATGGTTATAGATCTCTATGCTTTGATGGTATTTTGCTACTTTGCCTCTACAGGTGTTCTTTCAAGCGCGACAAGTAAGAAAGGAGTGGCGAAGCTTTATCAAAGGAGAGAGCAAACAAGTAAGGAGCCAAGCGAAAGACTACAGTTGGTGCTCTCTTCTTCTCTCTCATCTATCTCCCATAAAGGAAAACACAAGTTACTTTGAATTGTTTGTTTCTAATATAGCTACCCGTCTTAGTGGGACTAGTAGACCTGATCCAATGCCATCCTCCCAGCATGAATGCCCTCTTCACCACATGAAAAGCTAGATCACCCAACAATACAATGCTTCATAGAGAAACCAACACCACTTCCCTACAAAATACAAAATTCCAGCCTTTGGATCTCTAGGATGAGGGATCCATATATAGATATTTACAAGGGGTGAGTCATCTTCTGGGTTTTTGATTAGTGCCATTTCACCAATACTTCTTCGTTCCACTTGGATATTTCATGATATCTTACTCATCCTTGGGCGAATTCAGAGAGGCAAGTGTCATATGAGCAGTTTCTAGAAGATTCTCTAAGTTTCCACCTAGCCAACTGCCTCTACCATTTGCCTGCTCTCGCTCATCACACCCTACAGAAGGGATTTTCAGTATGCATCGCACCCCTTGTTTGTAACAGATGAGATGCATCGCACCCTCAGCATGGAGCAGTTTGTATGGTCCAGTTTTGACCAGTTCTGAGTGGTTTTTCAGGGAGAACTTCTAGGAAATAATGTAATCAGTTGACCTTGATCCTTTAGGGTTTGAAACAACACTTTTAGGGGTTTTGAGAGCCCTTGGTTTATCGACATATGTGATTGGGGTTGTAGCACCTAAATATGTCTATAACAGTTTCCGCCTAAAGCATGATGTTGTAAATCTTCTGATGTCGAGTGAAATGCTTTATCATGAGGATCTGAGGTATTTTCGAACTAGAAGGTGACCTGTAATAAGATACAATACAATACATTATCTTCATAATATTTTCATGATCTAGCTAAGGCATGCATTCCCATTCTCATCTTTATAAATTCATTTTCATGTACATAGGACAGACAACTGTCTATGTGGCAGACTGATGATTCTGGTAGAGCCATCATCCCTTAGCTTGGATGATTATCTGTGCAACTATGGAGTACATTTGATGTGTTTATTTTAATGGATATATCGTAGCCTAGATGGATGAAACTAGATCCGAGGTCTTCAAACTTGTTCAATCTTCACCCAATGTACAAGTTGATCCATGTGAAAAGATGTTCTGAAGTCGAAGATTACTAGGCAATGATATAAGTTGTTAACATGCGTGAGAGGAATCACCGATAATGATAATGACCCCTCAAGGTACTGCAATAAAATTCATGTGGTGTGAATATATGAGTCAATGTCGAACACCACGTAAAATATTTTGATCGAAGGTCATTGATGTAAACCTATAGCCGGAAGTGAGAAACTTGCCATTGAGGCATGCAAGCTTCAATGTACTAAAAGGGTTGTTCCTAAGTCAACTTCTTGGATAATGAGCCAATGTTGACAAGAAGTGACCCATCATAGGATGGCCTTAATGAATCCCACATCTACGACATGGAATGGAGCAAATGATTTTGTGGAGGTGAAAACGATCTGATGATACAAGGTTTAGGGTGGCGGTCATGAAAGAATGGAGTATGAAGTTACTGCAGTGGATGAGGCATTAGTTGGGTTGGTGAATTCTCTGAGCGACTTCTCTTGAACATATCAGCGACACTGAAATGGAATGGTAGCATTAACCCCAAAAATGGATGGTACAGAGGACCAATGGTGAAGTGACCAGTGAACGGAATAACCCAACCCGACTCAATCATGGTGATGGAGTGAAATTGTCATGTTCAAGAGCGACCTGCTACCAATGAATTTCATTAAAGTTTTCTTCACTTTCTCCCCAATCATTGTTAACCAATACCTCTTTATTTTTTCCAAGCTTGAGGAGGATAACATATGCTTCTTCTATAATTTTCCCTTCGGGAAAAGGTGTCACTATGTTTTAGCAAGCCTAGCAACAGTGAAACTTGATCTTCCCCATATGCACAAGTTTGTCGCTATTGTCTTAATGATTTTAATGACAATGATAACTCATTCCTTTTCATATTTAGAGAGTCTGAAAAGATATGGAAAGGAAACTCCAATAGTCATTTTTCGTGGTATAATCCCCTTAAGTCTGAAAAAGTATAAAATAATACGAAAGGGATGACTTTTCGATAGTTTTAGCGAGCCGAATAGCCCGATATTTTTGTTTAATGTTCCCTCAAGTTCAAAAAGATTAAAATATAGAGGAGGGATGGTGCTTCCCTTTACATTAACGAGCTGGCAAGGCCAGTAGCTTGGCAATCTTTTTATATTTTACGAGTCTAAAAAGTGCTTAAAAGAGACTTTTCTTTAAGGAACGAGTGATGTTTTTGGGTAGCAACTAGTTCCAGGTAAGTTTGGAACTTCTCAAACATGGCAGCGAAAAGAAGGTGGCTAATAGAATCACTCATTGCAGTTGTTCCTCAAAAGGGTAAAAAATCAAGTGTAGGCATATGATCGGCTGAAAGAGTGTAGGTGACGGTAAAAACACGACCAAGGCTCAAAAGCTGATAGCAATGCGATCACAAAGGTTATTTATCGAAAGGTTGGATTCATTTTTTAATGAGCTTGAATCTTTGAAATCTATTCTTGGTGCTAGGTTTATTTTTTAA
>APFE030290473.1:49549-135766 GCA_000404065.3 Pinus taeda
TATTTGAGTTTTCCTCCATATACTTGTATATTTCTGAATCTTGTATTTGTGTATGCATTTGTATGGTTAATGTACATCTGATTCTACATTGTTTATGGTATCATAGATCTCTATGCTTTGATGCTATTTTGTTTCTTTGACTCTACAAGTGTTCTGTGAAGAAGGACAAGTGAGAACGGAGTGCCGAAGCTCTATCAAAGGAGAGAGGAAACAAGCAAGGAGCCAAGCGAAAGACTGAGGTTGGTGTTCTCTGGTTCTCTCTCATCTATCTCCCATAAAGGAAAACACAAGTTACTTTGAATTTTTTTTTCTAAGATAGCTAGTCATCTTAGTGGGACTAACAGATCTGAATAGACACTAGTTTTCCTGGAAACAAAATGGTGACTCCACTGGGGATTGAATAGTTTGTTTGTTTGTTTGTTTGTTTCTAAGATAGCTACCCGTCTTAGTGAGACTATCAAATCTGAATAGACACTAGTTTTTGTGAATATATCACAGCCTGGATGGATGAAACTAGATCCAAGGTATTCAAACTCATTCAATCTTCACCCGATGTACAAGTTGATCCATGAGAAAAGATGTTATGAAGTCGAACATGGAAAGACATCGCCTGATTACCAGCCAATGATGTAAGTTGTTAATAGGCGGTAGAGGAATCATCGATAATGATAATGACCCTCAAGATACTGCAGTACAATTCACGCGGTGTGAATACATGAGTTGATGTCAAAGACCACGTAAAATCTTTCATTCGAAGGCCATTGATGTAAACCTATCGTCGGAAGTGAGAAACTTGCCATTGAGGCATGCAAGCTTCAAAGTGCTAAAAGGGTTGTTCCTAAGTCAACTTCTTAAATAATGAGCTGATGTCAACAAGAAGTGACCCATCGTAGGAGGGCCTTAATGAATCCCACATCTATGACATGAAATAGAGGAAATGATTTTTTGGAGGTTAAAACGATCTGATGATACAAGGTTCAGGGTGGCGGTCATGAAAGAATGGAGCATGAAGGTATTGAAGTATATGAGGCATTAGCTGGGTTGGTGAATTCTCTGAGCGATTTCTCTTGAAAATATCGGTGAAACTAAAATGGATTGGTAGCATTAACCCAAAAAATGGATGGTACGGAGGACCAATGGTGATATGACCTGTGAACAGAATAACCCAACCCAACTCAATCATGGCGATTGAGTGAAATTATCATGTTCAAAAGCGACCTGCTACCAACGAAGTTCTTCAAGTTTTCTTCCCTTTTTCCACAATCATTGTTGACCAGTACCTCTTTATTTTTATCAAGCTTTAGAAGGATATCATACGCTTGTTCTATAATTTTCCCTTCAGGCAAACTTGTCGCTATGGTTTAGCGAGCCTAGTGAATGTGAAACTTGCTCTTGCCTGTATGGTCAAGTTTGTCGCTATTGTTTTAATGAGTTTAACGACAATGATAACTCAGTCCTTTTCATATTTAGAGAGTCTGAAAAGAGATAGAAAGGAAACTCCAGTAGTCCTTTTTCGTGGTATAATCCCTTAAGTCCGAAAAAGTATAAAATAATACGAAATGGATGAATTTTCAAAGCGCTTGATCTTTTTGTGTAATGATTCCTTAGGTCCAAAAATATTAAAATATAGAGGAGGGATGTCACTTCCCTTTACGTTAATGATCTGGGAAGGCTAGTAGATCAACAATATTTTCATATTTTGTGAGTCTAAAAGAGCTTAAAAGAGACTCGGTTTTGAGGAACGAGTGATGCTTTCGGGTAGCAACTGGTTCTAGGTAAGTTTGGAACTTCTCAACCACAGCAGCGAAATGAGGGTGGCTAGTAGAATCACTCATCGTAGTTGTTCCTCAAAAGGGTAAACAATCAAGTGGAGGCGTATGTTCGAATAAACGGTGGAGGTGGTGGTAATAACACGACCAAGGCTCAAAAGCTGATAGCAATGTGATCACAAAGGTTATTTACCAAAAGGTTGGATTCATTTTTATTGAGCTTGAATCTTTCAAAACTATGTTCAGTGCTAGGTTTATTTTTTAACGAGCTTAAGCTTTGTGGAAACATTGCTCGTTTTAGTCATCTTTAAGGATGTCTCTCATTAGTAGCTTCATTTTTTAGTTAGCTTGCCCCATGCAAAACTTTTCTCAGCGCCTTTTGTATTCAGGCTAGCAATGACCAACTACAGAACTAACTACACTAGGGGTTAATGAACTACTGAGGTTAGGTAGGATAGTTTCGTACAAAAAATTTCCTTTGCTTTGCCGGTGCCATCGCCAAAGGTGAATGGTGGATCAGACCAATCACCTAACCTAAGTAGTTGAAGTTAGTAAAATACTACGAGGTTAGAGTTACGCTGGTCACTTTTCACTTGCGTAAAAAAGGTTTGCATGCCCCCAGGTATAAATAAAAGTGGAGTTTCCTGGTTACCATATGGAAGTCCTTGCATTAAAGCAAGATTGTTTCGTCTGCGTAGCAGACAAAAAACTTCCTTGGCTTTGTCCATCGAAATAGACAAAGGTGAATGCTATGAGCTTCCAATCACATAACCTTCAAGGAGATCCTATTTTAGACTAATCCCATATCCTATACGGATGGGTGTGTCAGACCAATCATATAACCTACAATGAGGAAATCTTTTTCCATACTGATCCCATATCTTAAAGGGATAGGTGTGTCAGACTGGTCGTATATCCTACGAGAAAATCTATCTTTTATCTATGTTCACCTGCCGAAGCACACCAGGGTGCATGCCACCTGGGTTTCATCACATTCACCGAATCACTCGCAGTCATCAGGTGGATGGACTGGAGGTTGATGAAACATTCCTTGTGCAAAGAGACCATTTACGGATGGCATTTGACTAATAGCCATGTTTGAACTAGGGAATGAAATCTGGTCAATAATTTGTACCATTTTGCCTTCATACGGGAAACACATCACCCAAAATAGTTAGGAAACAATAACTCCCTTGCTATAAATGTAGTCACGCCCAAGGATTAGATTGTAATCTAGTGGCCCTTGGACTACCATCACATTCAGATGAATGGTTTTCCTTCTCAAAGTTATAGGAAAATTTGGAAGGATCCCTAATGGTCGACTAGTTCCTGTATTGAATCCTGACAAATTTCGAATCTCAGGCAGAAGCGATGGCAAACCAAGCACTTTCCATGCAGTTGAGGAAAGGATACTCACAAAATCCCGTTCATCTATGATAGTGCTAGCCATGATCATTCTGTAAGCTTGTACTATGATTCGAAATGGTACATTAGATGGAAGGTGGGGTCCCGCTAGTAGATTCCAATCAAAGGAAACGACTAGATTACTTGGAGGAGGGACCGAATAAATGGCCGGTTGAATCTCTTGAAACAGGGAACTTCCCTCCTACAGCAAAGGAATTGGTAGATTTCCCCCATGTTCATCGAACTCTGTGTTAACAAAACGAATTTGAACAATGTCGTTCTCATTCTCTTTGGAGACTATATCATTTGAAGGTGGACCTTCTGAAGACAAGACTGTGTCGATTTCCGTCTCGACCTGTTGAATTTGGTCCGGTGTGGACTCAGAGGATTTATCTTCAATGATAGATGTTTTGACCAACAACAAAAGTTAGAGTCATGCTGGTCACTTTTCACTTGTGTAAAAAAGGTTTGCATGCCCACAGGTATAAAGAAAAGTAGAGTTTCCAGGCTACCATATGGAAGTCCCTGCATTAAAGCAAGATTGTTTCATTCGCATAACAGACAAAATAGTTCCTTGGCTTTGTCCATCGAAATAGACAAAGGTGAATGGTGTGATCTTCCAATCACATAACCTTCGACAAGGAAATATTTTTCTAGATGGATCCCATATCCTAAATGGATGGGTGTGTTAGACTGGTCATACATCCTACGAGGAAATCTATCTTTTATCTGGGTTCACTTGCCAAAGCAGACCAGGGTGCATGCGCCCCGGGTTTCCTCACATTCACCGAATCACTCGCGGTTATCAGGTGGATGGACTGGAGGTTGATGAGACATTCCTTGTGCAAAGAGACCATTTAGGGATGGAATTTGACTAATAGCCGTGTTTGAATCGGGGAATGAAAGATGGTCAACAATTTGTACCATTTTTCCTTCATACAGGAAACACATCACCTGAAAGAGTGAGGAAACAATAGCTCCCATGCCGTAAATGTAGTCACACTCAAGGAGTAGATTGTAATCTAGTGGCCCTTGGACTACCATCACATTTAGATGAATGGTTTTCCTTCTCAAAGTTATGGGCAAATTTGGAAGGATCCCTAATAGTTGATTGGTTCCTTTATTGAAGCCTGAACAATTTCTAATCTCAGGCAAAAGCGATGATGAACCAAGCACTTTCCAAGCAGTTGAGGAAAGGATACTCATGGAGTCCCCTTCATCTATGATAGTGCTAGCCATGATCATTCTCTAAGCTTGTATTATGATTTAGAATGGTACATTAGATGGAAGGCGGGGTCCCACTTGTAGAATCCAATCAAAGGAAACGACTAGATTGCTTGGAGGAGGGACCAAATAAACAGCCAGGTGAATCCCTTGAAATGGGGAACTTCCCTCCTGCAGTAAAGGAATGGGTAGATTTCCTCCATGTTCATCATACTTTGTGTTAACAAAAAGAATTCGAACAGTGTCGTTCTCAATCTCTTTGGAGACTATATCATCTGAAGGTGGACCTTCTGAAGACAAGACTGGGTCGACTGCCATCTCAACCTATTGAATTTGGTCCGGTGTAGACTCATAGGGTTTATCTTCAATGATAGATGTTTCAACCAACAATAGAGGTATGTCAGTTGGATTTTCAACTAGCGATGGACTTGGTAAGAATTTCTTATATCTAAGTGGAAGTCGCTAAGGTGAAGCAAGATGGTTATCCAAGACTCTTTCAGCTTCATGTAGGAAAGGACAATGGTGGAGGGCATGATCGCCTTCACACAACCTACAAGGAAATTTAGATCTTCCTTTTTTTTCCATTGATTTCATTTTCACTAGTTGATGGTGTACTCTCAACATGATCGACAGAGGTTGAAGACACCAGATTGTGCAAGCGGGGAGACCAGTCTCTCAAGATCTGCGGGATGCAAGGACAATCTCGATGATAAGGTTTCCTTTGCAAATGACACATGGAGATTTGAGTTTGAAAGGTGTAGTGTGTGGATTTTCACCAGACGATGCATGGTTGCCCCCTTACACGGCTCGCTTCTTCTTCTTCTTCTCCTTCCCTTTCTTCTTCTTCTCAGCTACTTGATTTTTAGTATCACTAGTTTCACCAAGTGAAGAGGAATAATGAGAGGGAGAAACAAATGAAGTAGAAGGTGGGGAAGCAACTCCAATATCATCTAGTTTCTAATTTGATTGTTAAGGAATTACGGTGTTTTGAATGACATAGGTCGAGAATAGCCATACTGGCAAGCCAGTTGTGAGTCCTAGAAGGGACAATGTAGACATGTGTGGAGCACCAACATCTCCCCAAGAAGAGAAAGGACTAGGATTCCCCCCAAGGGGAAATCCTTGATTGGTGGACTTCATTATCTCAACCTAAGACCAACGAGGGAACAATGATGTTATTCCTAATTAAATAAATTTTATGACGCTTTGACACAACTTGCTTTTTCAATTTTTAAGAGTCGAGAAAATGTTAAAGGTGACTCTAGTCGCCTTCAATTTTTAATGAGCCTGAAGTGACAAGTGCTCAGATGGACCTTTTATTTTAAGGAATCGAAAAGGTACGAAAGTGACTACTCTAGAAATCTAGATAGAGGGATTACCAAACCAATTTCAAAACTGCAATATACACCTCAGTGGTAAATTATAGAGAAATTACCGAGGACTTTATGTACGACAGTGAATCTTCCCTAATGTTGTGTTAAGTGCATTGCGATCGATAGGGCAGCAGACACAGCTTCCTAAGGATAAAAGACATCAGCCTATTGTGGTCTCCCAATATATACTCGACAGTACATGGGAGCACAAGTCCGTACTGGCACTTGTCGTATCAAAGAGGAGGAATCACCCAACCTTCGATGAAAACGATAGTTACCAGACTTTACGACACCGGAATACGTCTCTAGCCTAGACTTCTAGATGTTGTGCATTAGGTTCCAAAGCATTTTTATCTTCATTGAGGTTTATTTTACAGTTGGTATTTCTTAAGAAATTTTCCTTTCAAGGTTCACCGCATGATGTAGATGTACAATTCCTAAATATGCAATATAAAATGATAAACAATATTTTATTTTCTTTTAGCAATGAAAATCCTAGCTACTAAGGAAAGAAGAGTAAAATTCTTTCAACAGAGAGCAGAGAGCACACACTAAATGCACTTTTCGTAAATCAATTTCCGCATGCATTCTAAATGCAAATACACATGCATGTATTTGTTTTCTGTTTCCTTAATGTGAGAATGCCAAAAATAAAACTAAGTACAGATCTGAACTACTTTTCCTCAAAGCGACATTTTAATAATTTCTTTTCAAAATGAAAGGAAGACTAAGACAATACTTTCAATTTCGAATGGGAAACTGCTTTCGACACTTCAAAGAATCTAAAATTCAAATCAAATACAATGGCAAAAGTAAAATAGAGTATCTAAAAGAGGAAAACTTTACGACACTCTTTTTCTTGACTGAAAATGACAATTGCGACACTTTCGAATCAAAAGATGAAAATTCAATTAAGCTACTATTTACAAAGGAGGACCGTAAATGATGAAAAATACATAAAAAAACATTCACAATTCCTTATCAATGGAGGCTGAATTATGTAAAGGAAGAAGGTTTCAACAGTGATATATTGATCATAGGCAACAAAACTACTGAATAGAGCTGAAAACAATGAAGAAAAAACCAAACTCTGGAGAGAGAAACAGTCTCATTCAATCATCGCACCTATCCTTAAAGGAAATAGGGATGCATATCACCTGCAGCACATGGGAGGTGCAATGCATTGAGACAGCTAATGAGAGACAGTGCGATGGTCCAGGGACAAGACTGAGCTTGGTTTTCACCCACAATTCATAGTTAAGTTCAGTGATTTAGGTCGATCTTATGATAGACAGTAAACACAAAGTATAGAGGTATGACCTAATGAGGTTATTGAGCTACCACCAGGGCACTTAGGATGTTTGCAAGTTAGATGTTCAGTTCATAAACCAACCCAGAGATTGACTAAAGCAGCATTGATCTACTTTGCAGTTGCATAGCAAAAGCAGTTCGAAGGCTAGCTGGCTTAACTTCAGGCTCCGTCTGTAGTTTATAAAGAAAACAACAGTAACAAACAAACAAAATATTCATTCCCCAATGGAGTCGCCATTTTGTTTCTAGGAAAACTAGTGTCTATTTAGATTTGCTAGTCCCACTAAGATGGGTAGCTATCTTAGAAACAAACAATTCAAAGTAACTTGTGTTTTCCTTTATGGGAGATAGATGAGAGAGAAGTAGAGAGCACCAACCTCAGTCTTTTTCTTGGCTCCTTTCTTGTTTCCTCTCTCCTTTGATAGAGCTTTGCCACTCGTTTCTCACTTTTCCTTCTTCACAGAGCACTTGTAGAGTCAAAGCAGAAAAATACCATCAAAGCATAGATATCTATGATACCATTTAAAATGTAGAATTAGATGTACATTAACCATACAAATGCATACACAAATACAAGATTCAGAAATATACAAGTATATGGAGGAAACCTCAAATAACTTTATTGATAGAAGTAGTAGAAGAGAGGATTACAACCGATTTGTCTGATCCAGCACCATCCTCCCAGCATGAAAGCCCTCTTCACCTCATGAAAAGCTAGATCACCCAACAATACAATGCTTCACAGAGAAACCAATAGCACTCCCATACAAAATACAAAATTCTAGCCTCTGGATCTCTAGGATGAGGGATCCATATATAGATATTTGCAGGGGGGGTGAGTTAGCTTCTGGGATCTTGATTAGTGTCACTTCACGGATGGCTCTTGGTTCCACTTGGAGATTTCATGATCTCTTACTCATCCCTGGGCGAATTCAGAGAGGCAAGTGTCATATGAGTAGTTTCTAGAAGATTCTCTGAGTTTCCACCTAGCCAACTGCCTCTGCCATTTGTCTGCTCTCACTCATCCCACCCTAAAAAGGGGCTTTGCATTATGCATCACACCCTTTGTGTGTAACACGTGAGATGCATCACACCCTCAGCATGGAGTAGTCTGTATGGTCCAGTTTTGACCAGTTCTGAGTAGTTTTTCAGGGAGACTTCTGGGAAATGATGTAACCAGTTGAGCTTGATCCTTTAGGGTTTGAAACAACACTTTTAGGGGTTTGAGATCCCTTGGTTTATTGACATATGTGATTGGGGTTGCAGTGCCCAAATATGTCTATAACAGTTGCCCCATAAAGCATGAGGTCGTAAACCTTCTTATGTCAGGTGAAATGCTTTATCATGAGGATCCGAGGTTTTTCAAACTAGAAGGTGACCTGTAATAAGATACAATACAATACATTATCTTCATAATATTTTCATGATCTATATGAGATGAGAATTCCCATTCTCAGCTTTATAAATTCATTTTCATGTACGTAGGCCAGAAAACCGTCTGTGTGGCAGATTCATGATTCTGATAGAGCCATCATCCCTTAGCTTGGATTATTATCTGTGTAGCTATGAAGTACAATAGATGTCTTTATTTTCCCAAATATATCACAGCTTGGATGGATGAAACTAGATCCAGGGTCTTCAAACTCTTTCAATCTTCACCCGATGTACAAGTCAATCAATGTGAAAAGATGTTCTAAAGTTGAACATGGAAAGACATGACCTGATTACTAGCCAATGATGTAAGGTGTTAATAGGCGTGAGATGAATCACCGATAATGATAATGACCCTCAAGGTACTGTAGTACAATTCACGTGGTGTGAATACATGAGTCGATTTCGAACACCATCTAAATATTTTGATCGAAGGCCATTAATGTAAACCTGTTCCCGGAAGTGAGAAACTTGCCATTGAGGTATGCAAGCTTCAAAGTACTGAAAGGGTTGTTCCTAAGTCAACTTCTTGGATAATGAGCTAATGTAAACAAGAAGTGACCCATCATAGGAGGGTCTTAGTGAATCCCACATCTATGACACAAAACGGAGCAAATGATTTTGTGGAGGTGAAAACGATCCGATGATACAATTTTTAGGGTGGCAGTCATGAAAGAATGGAGCGTGAAGGTATTGCAGTGCATGAGGCCTTGGCTGGGTTAGTGAATTTTCTGAGCGACTTCTGTTGAAGATATTGGTGACACTAAAATGGATCGGTAGCATTAACCCCAAGAATGGATGGTACGGAGGACCAATGGTGATATGACGTGTGAACGGAATAACCCACCCCGGTTCAAACATGGCTACTATTCAAATGCCATCCCTAAATGGTCTCTTTACACAAGGAATGTGTTATCAACCTCTAGTCCATCCACTTGATGACCACGAGTGATTCGGTGAATGTGACAAAACCCAAGGGGCATGCACCCTGGTTTGCTTCGGCAAGCAAACCCAGATAAAAGATAGATTTCCTCGTAGGATATATGACCAGTCTGACACACCCATCTGTTTATGATATGGGATCAGTGTGGAAAAATATTTCCTCATTGTAGGTTATATGATTGTTCTAACACACCCATCCGTATAGGATATGGGATCAACCCAAAATAGGATCTCCTCGAAGGTTATGTGATTGGAAGCTCACACCATTCACCTTTATCTATTTCGATGGACAAAGCCAAGGAAGTGTTTTGTCTACTACGCGGATGAAAAAATCTTGCTTTAATGCAAGGACTTCCATATGGTAACGAGGAAACTACACTTTTCTTTATACCTGGGGGCATGCAAACCTTTCTTACACAAGTGAAAAGTCACCAGCGTAACTCTAACCCCGTATTATTTTACTAACTTCAATTGCTTAGGTTAGGTGATTGGTCTGATCCACCAATCACCTTTGTCAATGGCACTAGCAAAACAAAGGAAATGTTTTGTACAAAACTATCCTACCTAACCTCAGTAGTTCATTAACCCCTAGTGTAGTTAGTTTTGTAGTTGGTCGTTTCTAGCCTACATACAAAAGGTGTTGAGCAAAGTTTTGTATGGGGCAAGATCATTAAAAAATGAACCTACTAATGAGAGACATCCTTAAAGACGACAGGAATGAGAAATGTTTCCGCAAATTTCAAGCTCATTCAAAAATAAACCCAGCACTGAGCATAGTTTCCAAAGATTCAAGCTCATTAAAAAATGAATCCCACATTTTGGTAAATAACCTTTGTGATCGCATTGCTATCAGCTTTTGAGCCTTGGTCATGTTCTTACCACCACCTCCACTTTTTAGCCGATCATACACCTCCACTTGATTGTTTACCCATTTGAGGAATAGTTGCGACGAGTGATTCTGCTAGCCACCCTCATTACGCTGCCGTGTTTGAGAAGTTCCAAGCTTAATAAGAACCAGTTGCTACCCATATACATCACTCGTTCCTAAAAAACGAGTCTCTTTTAAGCTCCTTTTAGACTCATAAAATATGAAAAGATTACCAAGCTACTGCCTTTCCAGCTCGTTAAAGTAAAGGGAAGCACCATCCCTCCTCTATATTTTAATATTTTTGGACCTGATGGATCATTACACAAAACGATCGAGTGCTTGTCTTGTTCGGCTCGCTAAAGCTATCGAAAAGTCATCCCTTTCATATTATTTTATACTTTTTTGGACTTAAGGGATTATACCACAAAAAAGGACTACTGGATTTTCCTTTCTTTCTCTTTTCAAACTCTCTAAATATGAAAAGGACTGAGTTATCATTGTTGTTTAACTCGTTAAAACAATAGGGACAAACTTGTCCATATGGGCAAGAGCAAATTTCACTATCATTAGGCTCGCTAAAACATAGCGACAAGTTTTCCTAAAGGGAAAATCATAGAACAAGCATATGTTATCCTCCTCAAGCTTGAAAAAAATAAAGAGGTACTGGTCAGCAATGACTAGGGA
Organism: Pinus taeda; assembly: GCA_000404065.3. Classification (NCBI taxonomy): domain Eukaryota; kingdom Viridiplantae; phylum Streptophyta; class Pinopsida; order Pinales; family Pinaceae; genus Pinus; species Pinus taeda. The sequence goes on from APFE030290473.1 coordinate 60,556, forward strand.
AAAAGGCAAGAAAACTTGAAGAACTTCATTGGTAGCAGGTCGCGCTTGAACATGACACTTTCACTCCATCGCCATGATTGAGTCAGGTTGGGCTATTCCGTTCACCAGTCATATCACCATTGGTCCTCCGTACCATCCATTTTTGGGGTTAATGCTACCAATCCATTTTAGTGTCGCCGATATGTTCAAGAGAAGTCGCTTAGAGAATTCACCAACCCAGCTAACGCCTCATCCACTGCAATACCTTCACACTCCATTCTTTCATGACTACCACCTTGAACCTTGTATCATCAGATCATTTTCACCTCCACAAAATTATTTGCTCTATTTCGTGTCGTAGATGTTGGATTCAATAAGGCCCTCCTATGATGGGTCACTTCTTATCGACATGAGCTCATTATCCAAGAAGTTGACTTAGGAATAACCCTTTCAGTACTTTGAAAGTTGCATGCCTCAATGGCAAGTTTCTCACTTCCGGCGACAGGTTTACATCAATAGCCTTTGATCGAAAGAGTTTACGTGGTTTTCGACATCGAATCATGTATTCACACCACATGAATTGTACCGTAGTACCTTGAGGGCCATTATAATTATCAGTGATTCCTCTTGTGCATGTTAACAACTTACATCATTGGCTGGTAATCAAGCAATATCTTTCCATGTTCGACTTCATAACATCTTTTCACATGGATCAACTTGTACATCAAGCGAAGATTGAACGAGTTTGAAGACCCTGGATTTAGTTTCATCCATCTGGGCTGTGACATATTTAGGAAAAATAAAGACATCTAATGTACTCCATAGCTTCACAGATAATCAACGACATTAAAAGAATTTGATGGACAAACATACACCCCGTACGGGATTTTAAGTAACTTGCAAGTTGAACAGGGGGGAAAGACAGTAGAAATTGACGTCGAAGTTCTCGATGGAAACCTCGATTACAATATCCTACTAGGAAGGCCCTGGATTTACACAATGGTTGTTGTTGTGTCAACATATTTTAGAAATATTTCATTTCCCTTCCAAGGATGAATTACGATCGTTGACCATCAAACCTTTCTCTGCAAAAGTTCACAAGCTACAAGAAGTATTCCCATGATCCATGGATGCTCTCAATCGCTTCAAAATTTTGGAGTAGACCTCCTAAAAGACCCTGCCTTAATGGGTACTTTTTCCCTACTGCCTCTGAGTAATCTGGTGGAAGTAGCCACGGTGGAAACTTGCAATATGATATCTTCCATATCTACACAGATTCAGAATATTTCCAAACATTTTGTTAGCATGGATCATCACCAAGTATTGCCTCCAAGCCCAATAGAAATTTTGTAGCAATCAATTTTCTTGGCCTGGGCGGCAAACCCAAATCAACGCTCATCAAGTGTTCGGATAGATAGGTCTAAGGAATATGGCACCTCTTTAGATCCTTCGTTGCATGTACATTCTATAGATGAAGGAATCATTCAGTCAATGATGATAGGAGAGGCACCATGGGAAGATTACCACCATCGTTCCCATCTTCAGGATTACAATGAAGATTATTCCAATGACCCTAATCATCCTTTAGTTTTTTATTTTCTATCAAATACTATAAATACGATGGATTCTGAGCAAAATCTATCCAATATTGAAGAAACTATCGCCAAAAATATCTCGACCAAACCTAATTTTTAGAGAATATTCATGTCAACAAATCTTGCTCTTCTTCAGAACTGGAAATATATTGCCCTCTATTTCACGAATTCAAAGATGTCTTTGTATGGTCATATGAAGAAATGCCAAGCATTGACTCGAGCATAGTTGAACATGAAATCAAGATGTATATAGATGTCAAACCGGTATGACAACAGCTTCGGTAGGTTCACCCGAAGAAATCCGCTGCCATCAAGGCAGAAGTTGAAAAACTTGTACATGATGGTTTCATTTACCCGGTTCCTCTAACTGATTGGGTATCAAATATTGTTCCTATGATGAGAAAACAAGGAACGATTAGAGTGTGCATTGATTACAGGGATGTAAATCAATCTTGTCCAAAGGACAAGTACCCTACACCCTTCATCGACCAGATAATTGATGAATGCGCTAGATGCAAAATCTTTTCATTCATGGATGGATTTTCTGAGTATAATCAAATAAACATCCGCCCACACGACCAGTTGAAGACTACATTTATATGTTCGTGGGGCACATTCGCGTACCATAAACTACCTTTCTGTTTAAAGAACGCAGGAGCAACTTTTTAGAGGGATATGAACTATGCCTTCCACAACATCAAGAACATCATTCAACCGTATCTCAATGATCTACCAACTCATTTGCAAAAACAGACTGATCATCCGCAGCATTTGAGATTTATATTTCTATGTTACCGACACTATGAAATATGACTCAATCTACACAAGTGTGTGTTTTGTGTCGGTTCTAGTCATCTACTTGATTTCGTAGTTTCTAAGGACGGGATTTGACTCGACCCATGTAAGGTTTAGGCAATCATCGATATGCCTCCACCTTCAAATTTGCTTCAGATTCAGAAACTCCAAGGGAAAGCAAACTTTCTGAGGAGGTTCATTCCAAATTATGCTGAACTTGCTAAAGGTTATAGGCATCTTTTGAAAAAAGAAGTGCCCTTCAATTGGGATCAGGTTTCTTAAGCTTCCTTTGATGCTCTAAAGGAATCCCTAATAAAAGCATCATTAATGTACACTTCTGACTATCAAAAAGACTTTAACCTATATCTAGCTGCAGCAGATACGACCATCGCAATGGTTTTAGTACAAGAAAACAATGGAATCGAACATCCTGTCTATTATTTAAGTCAAAAATTAAATGATACAGAAATCAAGTACTCCTATGTTGAATCGCATGCTATTACAGCTATTCAAGCAGTACAAATATTTTGACACTATATCCTCTTTCGCAAAACTACCATTTTGTCAGATTGCAACCCTATGACTTACATATTGTCTCGTCAATTACTAGGGGAAAATATTCGAAATGGATAGCCATTTTGCAGGAGTTTTATCTGGAATTCATAAAATCAACATCAAAGAAATCTCTAGTTTTCACGGAGTTACTATGAGACTTCCCATCATCGCCTAATGATTCAACATACAAAGCATCAATCATGGATGAATCTTTGTTTATGATATCATCGAGTGATCTGTGGTATGGAGATATAATAATCTATCTCCAAACCCAAACATATAGGCCTAATACCTCTCACTCTGAACAACGATGTACTCGATACCAAGCAAAAGACTACATGATCATCAGTGATACACTTTACTGTCGCAGTATCAATACAGTTCTGCAAAGGTGCCTCACGCATGAGAAGGCCGAAAAGTCTTTAATGGTTTCCATTCAAGCGCGTGTGGGGGGCATTAATTTGGTTATGCTACGACACAAAAGATCCTATGAGAAGGTTACTTCTAGCCTATTATGTTCAAAGATTGCATAATCAGAGTCAGAAGTTGCCATGCTTATCAAATCTTCGAACGCAAAACCAGACTACCACCCGCACCTCTGCATCCAGTAGTTGTTGTTGCATCATTCACCAAATGGGGCATAGATTTCATGACATGTAACCCCACCTCGGCTGGGGGGTATGGGTATATCATAGTCGTAGTTTACTATTTTACAAAATGGGCCGAGGTGATGCCTACATTAAACAACAACAGTGAAACTGTTGCTCTTTTCTTTTTCAATTATGTAGTCTCTAGATTTGGTGTTCCATAAGCTATAGTCACAGATCATGGATCACATTTCCACAACAACATGATGGTTGAATTGGCTACCAAATTAGAAATGTCCCATGACAGTTCTACTCCGTATTATCCGCAAGCTAACGGAAAAGTTGAGGCCATCAACAAGGTCCTGATGTGCATGCTACAAAGGATGATTGGAGTCCACAAATGGAGTTGGCACCTAATCCTGTACTTAGCCTTGTGGGCATATAGGACATCGTTGAGAAATGAAACCAGATTTACACCCTTTTAGCTGGTGTATGGCCTGGAAGCGGTCTTACCGATTCAGTGTGAAATTTCATCTCTCAAGCTTGCAGTCGACCTTCTCCCCGAAACTTCAGAGGAAGAGGCTTGTTTCTTGGAACTAATTCAATTGGATGAAACCCATCGTGATGTTGCCTTGGCTAACAAAGCTCATAAAAAACAAGTCAAGGCGCAATTTGACAAAAATGTCAAACGTCGTGTCTTCTCGGAAGGTGACCCGGTCTTGCTTTACGATCAGGAATCCGATAAGTTGGGAGCAGGTAAGTTCCAACCATTGTGGATGGGCCCCTACATTGTTAAGAAATTATTAGTAAATGGATCCTACGAGCTAGTAGATTACGATGGAATTTCACTGTCGCAACCCGAAACGGGTTGTATCTTAAGCGTTACTATGCTTGATTAAGTGTAGTAATCTCTTTATATGCTTTTGTTACGTTTTTGTTTTCATCAAGAGTGATCGTTTTGGTTAGGTAATCCACTTTTTCATTTGTTGCATATGTCGAACCTATTGGAATCATTTGTTGGATACGCTGATGGAGCTATTCGTAGTGCAAAAAAACTATCTTCTACAGCCTAGGTAATTTTTGATCCAAGCAGTGAGTTAGTGAGTTTCAGAGGGGTATGTATTGTTCAGTCAATGAATAACATCATTGAGTACAACGCACTGATAGAGCTTCTCTCTTATGCCATCACACATGGCATACGCCGACTTGTTGTCAAGCTAGACTCACAACTCATCATCCTACAGCTTACTAGCATTTATTCTATTTGGAATCTAGCTATCTATCGTATGTTCCTAAGGGTCAAGATTTTGGAAAGGTAGTTTGATTCTATTAAATATCAACACATTTATAGAAACTTAAACACATTAACTGATTCATTAGAAAATTATGTGTTAGATAGACATTTTCACCATTATAAAAGAAAAATCATTTCAATCAACATTTGCATCAGGATCATATAACTTAACCAAAATAAAACTCCAAAAATTAAAAATACATATAACTATTTATAGTTTTTTACAAAATGTTCTGCGTCCAGGACAAAATCAGTCATATGACCCAAAAACTCAAAAATGCAGGAAAGCACCCTATACTAATGGTGTTGGTGATAACAAGTCACCGCCTGCGTGATCATACGTAAGAGCCTAGTCCATCGACTCGGCACACCAGTGGTATGGCATTGTAATCTCAGAGGTAACTCATCAGTCCTCACATCCTGAATACCAAGGGTGAGACCCTCGATCTGATGCTGCAATACTGCAAGGGTCTCTGCTATGTCCAGATTGTGAAAGAAAACCTTCCCTACAGCCTCTCCTGCTGGAACGACAACTGCTACCCTCGGGCACACTGCTGGTTGCACTGGTCCAATATCTACACAAATATATGGGTTTGATTAGTCTTGATAACATTTAAAAAACACGAGAACATTATAAAATCAATAAACAAGGATATGGTCATATCTTATTACCTATAACACCCCACTGCTCACTAGCCAGCAGCACCAAATCTGGGTCACCCTGGAAATCCATTCCAACATATGGATACTCAGTGAAGACCATCTCCTGAGGGTTGAACCACTCAAAGAAGGAATCAGAGAATGAAATCTGTGACTGACCAACATGTCTGGCCATAAGATCAACCCATCTCTGCATCTGTGGTTCCCTCAATGCTGGCAGTCTGAGTGAAATGTACTGTGGCTACATCAGTGGGATCCTCTCCAAGGCGAAAGTGGTCAGACAAGAACCATAACCAAAGTTCTTGGATCTTCCATTCTTCACCTTGGAAATTTGTTCTTTTATAACCAAAAATACTGCATCACACTAGTTGAATACCTTTAGTTCAAGGCATTTCAGGGCATACTGCATATAGGACCTGTTGGCCAAGGGAAGAGCCACGCTACCAGCCAATCTAGCAAAGGTGAATAAAATAGTCCTCAAGGACCGATCAGCAACATATCAAATAGTGATCTTGTTGTCCCTACTTGGCAGAGATCCATCTTTATAGAACTGGTAAATATAATCCCTCATGGATTCACCCCCACGGGAAGATCTTGATAGTGAGAGAGGGGCACCACGCCTCGATAACCTGTTCAAGAAGTAGACATCCTCAACTATCAAAGGGATGGATTTACTTCTAATCTGGAACACTTGGTTGGTAGGATCCCATGCATTGAGAAGATATTGCAACAAATTGATTTGTTGCCTTATGTTGGATATGCTTGAGAATTTGAGCAGACCATAGTTTCGCAATGCAGTAACCATACCCAGATCATGTAAGGCAATCATATCCTCTTATTCATGCTCACGTTCATGCCATATAAAAACCATCTTGATCCGATGAATCTCTGAAAAACAAACAAGAGAAGAATTAGGATCTTGATTTTGGCAAAAACAGGGAAACTTTCCATGAAAAAATAGTGTATAAACTTTCCTCCCTGGGGCCATCGCACCCTAGCTGTGTACAGGGTGGGACACGTGCTGACTGGCCAATGGCCAACTCAGTATGTATCACACCTTTTGATGTATACTAGGTGTGATGGGGAGAGAACGAATTGTTCAAACTCCTGAGGCCCAGAAAAATAGGAAAATCTGCTTAGAATCTGAAAAGGAAAGAATTCAATTGAAGAGCTCAAGGTTAGCTCTTACCAAGTCCAGACGATGCCGAACATAGTCCACCTAATATGCCGGAATTAGCTAATGAAAATCGAGGGGGAAAACACCTCCAGAGCTCCAACAATCCCAAATTTGAATGAAATGGTAAAGATGAGAGGTAAAACTACTTTTATGTTACTGTTCATGTAACTCAAGTAAGATGTTGGTTTTTAACTCATTTTTCAATAATGCATTTACATTTCTAATCAATTTGATGAAGCAATTGAACAGGTAGTACGATTGTCAAAAGAACATAGTGTTAATGGTGAATTGAACATATCTGACTATTACTACGAGCAATGTTTCCACAAAGTTCAAGCTCGTTAATAAATAAACCTAGCACTGAGCATAGTTTCCAAAGATTCAAGCTCATTAAAAAATGAATCCAACCTTTCGGTAAATAACCTTTTTGATCACATTGCTATCGGCTTTTGAGCCTCGGTCATGTTCTTACCACCACCTCCTCTTTTTAGCCAATCATACGCCTCCACTTGATTGTTTACCCTTTTGAGGAACAGCTGTGACAAGTGATTCTACTAGCCACCCTCATTTCGTTGTTGTGTTTGAGAAGTTCCAAACTTACCTGGAACCAGTTTCTACCCGAAAACATCACTTGTTCTTCAAAATCAAGTCCCTTTTAAGCTCTTTTTAGACTCGTAAAATATGAAAAGATTGCCGAGCTACTGGCCTTCCTAGCTCGTTAACGTAAAGGGAAGCACCATCCCTCCTCTATATTTTAATATTTTTGGACCTGAGGGATCATTACACAAAACGATCGAGTGCTTGTCTTGTTCGGCTCACTAAAACTATCGAAACATCATCCCTTTCATATTATTTTATATTTTTTTCGGACTTAAGGGATTATACCACGAAAAAGGACTACTAGAGTTTCCTTTCTGTCTCTTTTCAGACTCTCTAAATATGAAAAGGACCAATTTATCGTTGTTGTTAAACTCATTAAAACAATAGCAACAAACTTGTCCATACGGGCAAGAGCGAGTTTCATTTTCACTAGGCTCACTAAAACATAGCGACAGATTTGCCCAAAGGGCAAATTATAGAACACGCATATGTTATCCTCCTCAAGCTTGAGAAAAATAAAGAGGCACTGGTCAGAAATGACTGCGGAAAAAGGGAAGAAAACTTGAAGAACTTCATTGGTAGCAGGTCGCTCTTGAACATGACACTTTCACTCCATCGCCATGATTGAGTCAAGTTGGGTTATTCCATTCACTGGTCACATCACCATTGGTCCTCCATACCATCCATTTTTTGGGTTAACGCTACGAATCCATTTTAGTGTCACCAATATGTTCAAGAAAAGTCACTCAGAGAATTCACCAACCCAGCTAACGCCTCATCCACTGCAATACCTTCACGCTCCATTCTTTCATGATCACCACCCTCAATAATTTGCTCTATTCCATGTCATAGATGTGGGATTCATTAAGGCCCTCCTACGACGGGTCACTTCTTGTCGACATCAGCTGATTATCCAAGAAGTTGACTTAGGAACAACCCTTTCAGTGTTTTGAAGCTTGCATGCCTCAATGGAAAGTTTCTCACTTCTGGAAATAGGTTTACATCGATGGCCTTCGACTGAACCAAGAACCATCAGTGAAATGACACTAATCAAAAACCCAGAAGCTGACTCACCCCCTGCAAATATCTATATATGGATCCCTCATCCTAGAGATCCAAAGGTTGGAATTTTGTATTTTGTAAGGAAGTGTTGTTGGTTTCTCAGTGAAACATTGTATTGTTGGGTGATCTAGCTTTTCATGAGGTGAAGAGGGCTTTCATGCTGGGAGGATGGCGTTGGATCAGATAGTTGGGTTGTAATCCTCTCCTCTACTACTTCTATCAATAAAGTTATTTTAGTTTTCCTCCATATACTTGTATATTTCTGAATCTTGTATTTGTGTATGCATTTATATGGTTAATGTACATCTGATTCTACATTGTTTATGGTATCATAGATCTCTATCCTTTGATGGTATTTTGCTTCTTTGACTCTATAGGTGTTCTTTGAAGTGGGACAAGCAAGAAAGGAGTGGCAAAGCTCTATCAAAGGAGAGAGGAAAAAAGCAAGGAGCTAAGCAAAAGACTGAGGTTGGTGCTCTCTGCTTCTCTCTCGTCTATCTCTCATAAAGGAAAACACAAGTTACTTTGAATTGTTTGTTTCTAAGATAGCTACCCGTCTTAGTGGGACTAGCAGATCTGAATAGACACTAGTTTTCCTAGAAACAAAATGGCGACTCCATTGGGGAGAGAATAGTTTGTTTGTTTGTTACTTTTGTTTGCTTTATAAACTATAGACAGAGCTTGAAGTTAAGCCAGCTAGCCTTCGAACTAATTTTTCTATGAAACTGCAAAGTAGATCAATGCTGCTTCAGTCAATCTCCAGGTTTGCTTATGAACTGAACATCTGACTTGCAAACATCCTAAGTGCCCTGTTGATAGCTCAATAACCTCATTAGATCATACCTCTATACTTTTTGTTTACTGTCTATCATAAGCTCGGCCTAAATCATTGAACTTAGCTGTGAATTGTGGGTGAAAACTAAGCTCATTCTCATCCCTGGACCATCGCACTGTCTCTCATTAGCAGTCTGGATGCATCGCACCTCCTATTTGGTGTAGGTGAGATGTATCCCTATTTCCCTTAAGGACAGGTGAAATGATTGAATGAGACTGTTGTCTCTCCAAATTTTGGTTTTTTCTTCATTGTTTTTAGCTTTATTCAGGAGTTTTTCTACAGTATATTACTATTGAAACCTTCTTCCTTTACATTATTCAGCCTCCATTGATAAGGAATTGTAAATGATCTTTATGTATTTTTCATCATTTACAGTCCTCCTTTGCAACTAGTATCTTAACCGAACTGTCATCTTTTGATTCGAAAGTGTCGCAATTGTCGTTTTCAGTCAAGAAAAATAGTGTCATAAAGTTTTCCTCTTTTAGAGAGTTGATTCTAATTTTGCCATTCGATTTTATTTGAATTGTCGATTCTTTGATGTGTCGAAAGTAGTTTCCCATTCGAAATTGAAAGTGTCCTCTTAGTCTTCCTTTCGTTTTGAAAAAAAATTGTTAAAATGCCGCTTTGAGGAAAAGTACTTCAGATCTGTACTTAGTTTTCTTTTTGGCATTCTCACATTAAGGAAACAGAAAACAAATACATGCATGTGCATTTGCATTTAGACTGCATGCGGAAACTGATTTAGGAAAAGTGTGTTTAGTGTGTTCTCTCTGCTCTCTGTTGAAATAATTTTACTCTCCTTTCCTTAGTAGCTAGGATTTTCATTGCTAAAAGAAAATAAACGATTGTTTATCATTTTAGATTGCATATTTAGGAATTGTACATCTACATCACGGATGAACTTTGAAAGGAAAACTTATTAAGAATGATCACCTGTAAAATAAACCTCAATGAACATAAAAATGCTTTGGAACCTAACGCACAACATCTAGAAGTCTAGGCTAGAGACATATTTTAGCGTCGTAAAGCCAGGTAACTATCGTTTTCATCGTAGGTTGCGTGATTCCTCCTATTTGATATGACAAGTGCTAGTACAGACTTGTGCTACCACATACCATCAAGTACATATTGCGAGACCATAATAGGCTGATATCCTTTATCCTTAGGAAGTCGTGTCTGCCACCCTATCAATCGCAATGCACTAAACACAGCATTCGGGAACATTGACTGCCGTACATAAAGTCCTTGGTAATTTCTCTATAATTTACCACCGAGGTGTATATTGCAGTTTTGTGATTGGTTTGATAATCCCTCTGTCTAGATTTAAAGAGTAGTCACTTTCGTTCCTTTTCGACTCCTTAAAAGAAAAGGTCCATCTGAGCACTTGTCACTTCAGGCTCATTAAAAATTGAAGGTGACTAGAGTCATCTTTAGCTTTTTATCGACTCATAAAAATTTAAAAAGCAAGTTGTGTCAAAGAGTCATAAAATTTATTTAATTCACAATAACATCACTATTCCCTCATTGGTCTTAGGTTGAGATAATCGAGTCTGCCAATCAAGGATTTCCCCTTGGGTGGAATCCTAGTCCTTTCTCTTCTTGGGGAGATGTTGGTGCTCCACACCTGGCTACATTGTCCCTTCCAGGACTTACAATTGGCCTGCCAGTATGGCTATTCATGACCTCTGTCGTTCAAAACACTGTAACTCCTCAGCAATCAAATCAACAACCAGATGATACTGGAGTTTCTCCCCCACCTTCTAATTCATTTGTTTCTCCCTCTCCTTCTTCGTCTTCACCTGGTGAAACTAGTGATACTAAAAACCAAGTAGCTGAGAAGAAGAAGAAAGGGATGGAGAAGAAGAAGAAGAAGCCAGCCGCGCAAGGGGGCAACCATGCATCGTCTGGCAAAAATCCACACACTGCACCTTCCAAACCCAAATCTCCATGTGTCATTTGCAAAGGAAACCACTATCATCAAGATTGTCCTTGCATCCCACAGATCTTGAGATACTAGTCTCCCCGCTTGCACAATCCGGTGTCTTCAACCTCTGTCGATCATGTTGACAGTACACCATCAACTAGTGAATATGAAGACAATGGACAAAAAGCAAGATCTAAATTTCCTTGTAGGTTGTGTGAAGGCGATCATGCCCTCCACCATTGTTCTTCCCTAGATGAAGCTAAAAGAGTCTTGGATAACTGTCCTACTTCAACGAAGCGACTTCCACCTGGATACAAGAAACTCTTGCCAAGTCCATCGCTAGTTGAAAATCTGACTGACATACCTCTGTTGTTGGTCAAAATGCCTATCATTGAAGATAAACCCTCTGAGCCCACACCGAACCAAAGTCAACAGGTTGAGACGACAATCGACCCAGTCTTGTCTTTAGAAGGTCCACCTTCATATGATACAGTCTCTAAAGAGAATGAGAATGACACTGTTCAAATTATTTTTGTTAACACAGATTCTGATGAACATGGGGAAAATCTACCCGTTTCTCTACCACAGGAGGGAAGTTTCCCATTTCAAGAGATTCATCCAGCTGTTTATTCGGTCCCTCCTCCAAGCAATCTAGTCATTTCCTTTTATTGTAATCTACTAGCGGGACCCCGCCTTCCATCTAGTGTACCATTCCAAATCATAGTACAAGCTTATAGAATGATCATGGCTGGCACTATCATAGATGAAGGGGCTTCCATGAGTATCCTTTTCTCAACTTCTTGGAAAGAGCTTGGCTCGCCATTTCTTTTGCCTGAGATTCAAAATTTGTTAGGCTTCAATAAAGGAACTAGTTAACCATTAGGGATCCTTCCAAATTTGCCTATAACTTTGAGAAGGAAAACCATTCATTTGAACGTGATGGTAGTCCAAGGGCCACTAGATTACAATCTACTCCTTTGGCATGACTACATTTATATCATGGGAGCTATCGTTTCCTCACTCTTTCGAGTGATGTGCTTCCCATATGAAGGCAGAATGGTACAACTTGTTGACAAGCTTTCATTCCCTAGTTCAAACACGGCTACTAGTCAAATGCCATCCCTAAATGGCATATTTGCACAAGGACTATCTCATCAACCTCCAGTCCATCCACCTGATGACCACAAGTGATTTGGTGAATGTGACGAAACCCATGGGGCATGCACCCTGGTCTGCAGGTGAACCCAGATAAAAGATAGATTTCATCGTAGGATATTTGACCAGTCTGACACACCCGTCTGTTTAGGATATGGGATCAGTCTAGAAAATGATTTCCTCATCGCAGGTTATATGATTGGTCTAACACAACCATCTGTATAGGATATGGGATCAGTCCAAAATAGGATCTCCTTGAAGGCTATGTGATTGGAATCTCACACCATTCAACTTTTTCTATTTCGATGGACAAAGCCAAGGAAGTGTTTTGTTTACTAGGCGGATGAAATAATCTTGCTTTAATGCAAGAACTTCCATATGGTAACCAGAAAACTCCATTTTCTTTATACATGGGGGCATGCAAACCTTTTTTACGCAAGTGAAAAGTGATCAATGTAACTCTAACCCCATAATATTGTACTAACTTCAACTATTTAGGTTAGGTGATTGGTTTGATCATCCATTCACCTTTGTCGAGGACACTAGAAAAGCAAAGGAAATTTTTTGTACAAAACTATCCTACCTAACCTCAGTAGTTCATTAACCCCCAGTGTAGTTAGTTTTGTAGTTAGTCGTTTCTAGCCTACATACAAAACGTGCTGAGCAAGGTTTCACATGGGGCAAGCTCACTAAAAAATGAACCTACTAATGAGAGACATCCTTAAATATGACTGGAACGAGCATTTTTTCCACAAAGTTCAAGCTTGTTAAAAAATAAAACTATCACTGAGCATAGTTTCCAAAGAGTCAAGCTCATTAAAAAATGAATCCAACCTTTCGGTAAATAACCTTTGTGATCACATTGCTATCAGCTTTTGAGCCTTGGTCGTGTTCTTACCACCACCTCCACTTTTTAGTCGATCATATGCCTCCACTTGATTGATTACCCTTTTGAGGAACAACAGCAACAAGTGATTCTACTAGCCACCCTCATTTCACTGCCATGTTTGAGAAGTTCCAAACTTACCTAGAACTAGTTGCTACCCAAAAAAATCACTCTTTCCTAAAAAATGAGTCTCTTTTAAGCTCTTTTTAGACTCGTAAAATATGAAAAGATTGCCGAGCTACTGGCCTTCCCAGCTTGTAACATAAAGAGAAGCACCATCCATCCTCTATATTTTAATCTTTTTGGACCTGAGGGATCATTACACAAAACGATCGAGCGCTTGTCTTGTTCGGCTCGCTAAAACTATCAAAAATTCATCCCTTTCATATTATTTTATACTTTTTTGGACTCAAGGGATTATACCACAAAAAAGGACTACTGGATTTTCCTTACCATCTCTTTTCAGACCCTCTAAATATGAAAAGGACCGAGTTATCATTTTCATTAAACTTGTTAAAACAATAGCGACAAACTTGTCCATATGGGAAAGAGCGAGTTTCACTGTCGCTAGGCTCGCTAAAACATAGCAACAGGTTTGCCCGAAGGGAAAATTATAGAACAAGCATATGTTATCCTCCTCAAGCTTGACAAAAATAAAGAGGTACTGGTCAGCAATGACGAGGGAAAAAGGGAAGAAAACTTGAAGAACATCATTGATAGTAGGTCGCTCTTGAACATGACACTTTCACTCTATCACCATCATTGAGTCGGGTTGGGTTATTCCGTTCACCAGTCACATCACCATTGGTCCTCCATACCATCCATTTTTGGGGTTAATGCTACCAATCCATTTCAGTGTCGCCGATATGTTCAAGAGAATTCACTCAGAAAATTCACCAACCCAGCTAACACCTCATCCACTGCAATACCTTAACGCTCCATTCTTTCATGACCGCCACCTTGAACCTTGTATCATCAGATCATTTTCACCTCCACAAAATAATTTGCTCCATTTCGTGTTGTAGATGTGGGATTCATTATGGCCCTCCTACGATGCGTCACTTCTTGTCAACATCAGCTCATTATCCAAGAAGTTGACTTAGGAACAACCCTTTCAGTACTTTGAAGCTTGCATGCCTCAATGACAAGTTTCTCACTTTTGGCGACAGGTTTACATCAATGGGCTTCAACCAAAGATTTTACATGGTGTTCGACATCAACTCATATATTCACACCACATGAATTGTACTGCAGTACCTTGAGGGGTCATTATCATTATCAGTGATTCCCCTCATGCCTGTTAACAGCTTATGTCATTGGCTGGTAATCAGGTGATGTCTTTCCATGTTCGACTTCAGAACATCTTTTCACATGGATCGACTTGTACATGGGGTGAAGATTGAACGAGTTTGAAGACCTAGGATCTAGTTTCATCCATCCAGGCTATGATATATTTAGGAAAATAAAGACATAAAATGTACTCCATAGCTGCATAGATAATCATCCAAGCTAAGGGATGATGGCTCTACTAGAATCATCAGTCTGCCACACAGACTGTTGTTTGTCCTATGTACATGAAAATGAATTTATGAAGCTAAGCATGGGAATGCCTACCTCAGCTAAATCATGAAAAATATGAAGATAATGTATTGTATTGTATCTTATTATAGGTCACCTTCCAGTTCGAAAAACCTCGGATCCTCATGATAAAGCATTTCACCCGACATCAGAAGATTTATGACCTCATGCTTTAGGGGGGCAACTGTTATAGACATATTTGGGCACTACAACCCCAATCACATATGTCGATAAACCAAGGGCTCTCAAACCCCTAAAAGTGTTGTTTCAAACCCTAAAGGATCAAGGTCAATTGATTACATCATTTCCCATAAGTTCCCCCTAAAAAACTACTAAGAACTGGTCAAAATTGGACCATACAGACTGCTCCATGCTGAGGGTGTGATGCATACTAAAAATCCCTTCTGTAGGGTGTGATGAGCGAGAGCAAACAAATGGGAGAGGTAGTTAGCTAGGTGGAAACTCAGAGAATCTTCTAGAAACTGCTCATATGCCACTTGCCTCTCTGAATTTTCCCAGGGATGAGTAAGAGATCATGAAATATCCAAGTGGAACCAAGAACTATCAGTGAAATCACACTAATCAAAAAATCAGAGATCCAAAGGTTGGAATTTTGTATTTTGTAAGGAAGTGCTATTGGTTTCTCTGTGAAGCATTGTATTATCAAGTGATCTAGCTTTTAATGAAGTGAAGAGGGCTTTCATGCTGGGAGGATGGCATTGGATCAGACAACTGGGTTGTAATCCTCTCTTCTACTACTTCTATCAATAACGTTATTTGGGTTTTCCTCCATATACTTGTATATTTATGAATCTTGTATTTGTGTATGCATTTGTATGGTTAATGTACATCTGATTCTACATTGTTATGGTATCATAGATCTCTATGCTTTGATGGTATTTTGCTGCTTTGACTCTACAAGTGTTCTGTGAAGCTGGACAAGTGAGAAAGGAGTGGCAAAGCTCTATCAAAGGAGAGAGGAAACAAGCAAGGAGGCAAGCAAAAGACTAAGGTTGGTGTTCTCTGCTTCTCTCTCATCTTTCTCCCATAAAGGAAAACACAAGTTACTTTGAATTGTTTTTTTCTAAGATAGCTACCTGTCTTAGTGGGACTAGAGTCACAGTTAGCTTTTTCTCAACTCTTAAAAATTGAAAAATCAAGTTGTGTCAAAGTGTCATAAAATTTATTTAATTCGGAATAACATCATTGTTCCCTCGTTGGTCTTAGGTTGAGATAATGGAGTCCACCAATCAAGGATTTCCCCTTGGGGGAAATCCTAGTCCTTTCTCTTCTTGGGGAGATGTCGATGCTCCACACATGGCTACATTGTCCCTTCCAGGACCCACAATTGGCCTGCCAATATGGCTATTCTCAACCTCTGTCATTCAAAACATCGTAATTCCTTAGTAATCAAATCAGTAACCAGATGATACTGGAGTTTCTCCCCCACCTTCTACTTCGCTTGGTGAAACTAGTGATACTAAAAACCATGTAGCTGAGAAGAAGAAGAAAGGGAAGGAGAAGAAGAAGAAGAAGCCAGCCACACAAGGGGGCAACCATGCATCATCTGGCGAATATCCACACACTGCACCTTCCAAACTCAAATCTCCATGTGTCATTTTCAAAGGAAACCACTATCATCGAGATTGTCCTTTCATCTCGTAGATCTTGAGAGACTGGTCTCCCCGCTTGCACAATCTGGTGTCTTCAACCTCTGTCAATCATGTTGAGAGTACACCATCAACTAGTGAAAATGAAGTCAATGGACAAAAAGGAAGATCTAAATTTCCTTGTAGGCTATGTGAAGGCGATCATGCCCTCCACCGTTGTTCTTTCCTAGATGAAGCTAAAAGAGTCTTGGATAACCATCCTAATTCACCGCAGCGAATTCCACCTGGATACAAGAAACTCTTTTCAAATCCATCGCTAGTTGAAAATCTGACTGACATACCTCTGTTGTCAGTCCCCACTAGACTTGTTGGCCGAGTGAAGAGCCATGCTACCAGCCAATCTAGCAAAGGTGAATAAAATAGTCCTCAAGGACTGGTCAGTGACATCTCAAATACTGATCTTGCCATCCCTGCTCAGCTGAGATCCATCTCTACAGAACTAGTGAATATAATCCCTCATGGATTCACCCCCACGGGCAGATCCTGATAGTGAGAGAGGGGCACCATGGCTCGATAACCTGGTCAAGAAGTAGACATCCTCAACTATCAAAGGGGTGGATTTACCTCTAATCTAGAACACTTGGTTGGTAGGATCCCATACATCAAGAAGATATTTCAACAAATTGATTTGTTGCCTCATGATGGATAGGTGGAAGAATTTGAGCAGGCCACAGTTTAGCAATGCAGTAACCGTACCCAGATCATGTAAGGCAATCATATCCTCTTCTGCATGCTCATGTTCATGCCATGTAACGACCATCTTGATCCGATGAATCTCTCAAAAAACAAACAAGAGAAGAATTAGGATCCTGATTTGGGCAAAAACAGGCAAAATTTCCATGAAAAAACATTGCATAAACTTTCCTCCCTCCACCCATCACACCCTAGCTATGTACAGGGTGGGATGCATACTAATTAGCCAATGGCCAGCTTAGTATGCATTTCACCTTTCAATGTATACTAGGTGCGATAGGGAGAGAACAAATTGTTCAAACCCTCGAGGCCCAGAAAAACAGGAAAATCTGCTTAGAATCAGAAAAGGAAAGAATGCAATTGAAGAGCTTAAGGTTAGCTCCTACCTAGTCCAGACGATGTTGAAAATAGTCCACCAAATCTCCTGGAATTAGCTGATGAAAATTGAGGGGGAAAACACCTCCAGAGCTCCAACAATCCCAAATTTGAATGAAATGATAAAAATGAGAAGTAAAACTACTTTTATGTTACTGTTCACGTAATTCAAGTAAGATGTTGGTTTTTAACTCATTTTTCAATAATGTATTTACATTTTTAATCAATTTGATGGAGCAATTGAACAGGTAGTACGACCGTCAAAAGAACATAGTGTTAATGGTGAATTGAACATCTTTGACTATTATTACGAGCAATGTTTCTGCAAAGTTCAAGCTCGTTAAAAAATAAAACTAGCGCTAAGAATAGTTTCCAAAGATTCAACCTCATTAAAAAATGAATCCAACCTTTTGGTAAATAACCTTTGTGATCACATTGCTATTAGCTTTTGAGCCTTCATCGTGTTCTTACCACCACCTCCACTTTTTAGCCGATCATACACCTCCACTTGATTGTTTACCCTTTTCAGGAACAGCTACAACGAGCGATTCTACTAGCCACCCTCATTTCGCTGCAATGTTTGAGAAGTTCCAAACTTACCTGGAACCAGTTGCTACACAAAAACATCACTCGTTCCTAAAAAACGAGTCCCTTTTAAGCTCTTTTTAGACTCGTAAAATATGAAAAGATTACCGAGCTACTGGCCTTCCTAGATCATTAACGTAAAGAGAAGCATCATCCCTCCTCTATATTTTAATATTTTTGGACATAAAGGATCATTACACAAAAAGATCGAGCGCTTGTCTTGTTCGGCTCGCTAAAGCTATGGAAAAGTCATCCCTTTCATATTATTTTATACTTTTTCGGACTTAAGGGATTATACCACGAAAAAGGACTACTAGAGTTTCCTTTCCATCTCTTTTCAAACTCTCTAAATATTCAAAGTACCGAGTTATCATTGTCTTTAAACTCGTTAAATAGTGACAAACTTGTCCATACAAGCAAGAGCGAGTTTCACTGTCGCTAGGCTCGCTAAAACATAGCAACAGGTTTGCCAGAAGGGAAAATTTTAGAACAATCATATGTTATCCTCCTCAAGCTTGAGAAAAAAAAGGAGGTACTAGTCAGTAATGAATGGAGAAAAAGGGAAGAAAACTTGAAGAACTTCATTAATAGCAGGTCGTTCTTGAACATGACAATTTCACTCCATCACCATGATTGAGTCAGGTTGGGTTATTCCGTTCACTGGTCACATCACCATTGGTCCTCCGTACCATCCATTTTTGGGGTTAACACTACCAATCCATTTCAGTGTTGCCAATATGCTCAAGAGAATTTCCTCAGAGAATTCACCAACCTAGCTAACGCTTCATCCACTACAATACCTTCACACTCCATTCTTTCATGACCGCCACCCTGAACCTTGTATCATCATATCGTTTTCACCTCCACAAAATCATTTTCTTTATTTCCTGTCGTAGATGTTGGATTCATTAAGGCCCTCCTATGATGGGTCACTTCCTGTCGACATCAGTTGATTATCCAAGAAGTTGACTTAGGAACAACCCTTTTAGTAGTTTGAAACTTGCATGCCTCAATGGCAAGTTTCTCACTTCCGGCGATATGTTTACATCAATGGCCTTCAATCGAAATATTTTGTGTGGTGTTCGACATCGAATCATGTATTCACACCACGTGAATTGTACTACATTACCTTGAGGGTCATTATCATTATCGGTGATTCCCTCGCGCCTGTTAACATCTTACATATTTGGCTGGTAATCAGGTGATGTATTTCCTTGTTCGACTTTAGAACATCTTTTCACATGGATCGACTTGTACATCGGGCGAAGATTGGCTGAGTTTGAAGACCTCTAATCTAGTTTCATCCATCTGGGTTGTGATATATTCAGGAAAATAAAGACATCTAATGCACTCCATAGTTGCACAAATAATCATCCAAGCGAAGGGATGATGGCTCTATCAGAATCATCAGTCTGCCACACAGATGGTTGTCTATCCTATGTACATGAAAATGAATTTATAAAACTGAGCATGGGAATGCCCACCTCAGCTAGATCATGAAAATATTACGAAAATAATTTATTGTATTGTATCTTATTACAGGTCACCTTCTAGTTCGAAAAACCTTGGATCCTCATGATAAAGCATTTCACCAAACATCAGAATATTTATGACCTCATGCTTTAGGGGAAACTGTTATAGACATATTTGGGCACTGCAACCCCAATCACATATGTCGATAAAACAAGGGCTCTCAAATCCCTAAAATTTTTGTTTCAAACCCTAAAGGATCAAGGTCAACTGATTACATCATTTCCCAGAAGTTCTCCCTGAAACACTACTCAGAACTGGTCAAAACTAGACCATATAGACCGCTCCATGCTAAGGGTGCGACGCATCTCACCTGTTACACACAAAGGATGCGATGCATACCGAAACGCCCTTCTGTAGGGTGTAATGAGCGAGAGTAGACAAATGGCAGAGGCAGTTGGCTAGGTGGAAACTCAGAGAATCTTCTAAAACTGCTCATATGACACTTACCTCTTTGAATTCGCCCAGGGATGAGTAAGAGATCATGAAATCTCCAAGTGGAACCAAGAAACATTAGTTAAATGACATAATCAAAACCCTAGAAGCTGACTCACCCCCCTGCAAATATCTATATATGGATCCCTCATCCTAGAGATCCAGAGGCTGGAATTTTGTATTTTATAAGGAAGGGTTGTTGGTTTCTCTGTGAAGCATTGTATTGTTGGGTGATCTAGATTTTCATGAGGTTAAGAGGGATTTCATGCTTGGAGGATGGCGCTAGATTAGACAGTTGGGTTGTAATCCTCCCTTCTACTACTTCTATCAATAAAGTTATTTGAGTTCTCCTCCATATACTTGTATATTTCTGAATCTTGTATTTGTGTATGCATTTGTATGGTTAATGTACATCTGATTCTACATTGTTTAGGGTATCATAGATCTTTATGCTTTGATGGTATTTTGCTGCTTTGACTCTACAGGAGTTCTGTGAAGTGGGACGAGTGAGAAAGGAGTGGTGAAGCTCTATCAAAGGAGAGAGGAAACAAGAAAGGAGCCAAGTGAAAGATTGAGGTTGGTGTTCTCTGCTTCTCTCTCATCTATTTCCCATAAAGGAAAACAAAATTTACTTGGAATTGTTTATTTCTAAGATAGCTATCCATCTTAGCTATGAACTATCAGAAAACTAGTGTCTATTCAGATCTACTAGTCCCACTAAGATGGGTAGCTATCTTAGAAACAAATAATTCAAAGTAACTTGTGTTTTCCTTTATGAGAGATAGATGAGAGAGAAGAATAGAGTACCAACCTCAATTCTTCGCTTGACTCCTTGCTTGTTTCCTCTCTTCTTTGATAGAGCTTTGCCACTACTTTCACGCTTGTCCTGCTTCAAAGAACACCTATACAGGAAAAACAGCAAAATACCATCAAATCATAGAGATCTATAACCATAAACAACGTAGAAACAGATGTACATTAACCATACAAATGCATACACAAATACAAGAGTTAGAAATATACAAGTATATGGAAGAAAAATCAAATAAATTTATTGGTAGAAGTAGTAGAAGAGAGGATTACAACCCAGCCATCCGATCCAGTGCCATCCTCCCAACATGAAATCCCTCTTCACCTTATGAAAAGCTAGATCACCCAACAATACAATGTTTCATTGAGAAACCAACAACACTTCCTTACAAAATACAAAATTACAGCCTTTAGATCTCTAGGATGAGGGATCCATATATAGATATTTGCAAGGGGTGAGTTAGCTTCTGGGATTTTGATTAGTGTCATTTCACTGATGGTTCTTGGTTCCACTTGGAGATTTCATGATCTCTTACTCATCCCTAGGTGAATTCAGAGAGGCAAGTGTCATATGAGTAGTTTCTAGAAGATTCTCTGAGTTTCCACCTAGCCAACTGCCTCTTCCATTTGTCTGCTCTCACTCATCGCACCCTACAGAATGACTTTTCAGTATGCATTTCACCCTTTGTGTGTAACAGGTGAGATGCATCGCACCCTCAGCATGGAGCAGTCTATATGGTCTAGTTTTGATTAGTTCTGAGTAGTTTTTGAGGTAGAACTTCTGGGAAATGATCTAATCAGTTGACCTTGATCCTTTAGGGTTTAAAACAACACTTTTAGGGGTTTGGGAGCCCTTGGTTTATTGACATATGTGATTGGGGTTGTAGTGCCCAAATATGTCTCTAACAGTTGCCCCCTAAAGCATGAGGTCGTAAATCTTCTGATGTCGGGTGAAATGCTTTATCGTGAGGACCTGAGGTTTTTCGAACTGGAAGGTAACCTGTAATAAGATACAATACAATACATTATCTTCATAATATTTTCATGATCTAGCTAAGGTGGGCATTCCCATGCTCAACTTTATAAATTCATTTTCATGTACATAGGACAAACAACCGTCTGTGTGGTAGACTGATGATTCTGGTAGAGCCATCATCCCTTAACTTGGATGATTATCTGTGCAGCTATGAAGTACATTTCATGTCTTTATTTTCCTAAATATATCGCAGCCTGGCTGGATGAAACTAGATTCAAGGTCTTCAAACTCATTCAATATTTACCCGATGTACAACTCGATCCATGTGAAAAAATGTTCTGAAGTCGAACATGGAAAGACATCTCCTGATTACTAGCCAATGATGTAAGGTGTTAACAGGCGCGAGAGGAATCACCAATAATGATAATGACCCTCAAGGTATTATAGTACAATTCACATGGTGTGAATACATGATTCGATGTAAAACACCACATAAAATCTTTCGGTCAAAGGTAATTGATGTAATCCTGTCGCCGGAAGTGAGAAACTTGTCATTGAGGCATGCAAGCTTCAAAGTACTGAAAGGGTTGTTCCTGAGTCAAATTCTTGGATAATGAGCTGATGTCGACAAGAAGTGACCCATCATAGGAGGGGCTTAACGAATCCCACATCTACGACATGAAATGGATCAAATGATTTTTTGGAGGTTAAAACGATTTGATGATACAAGGTTCAGAGTGGCGGTTATGAAAGAATGAAGCGTGAAGGTATTCCAGTGGATGAGGTGTTAGCTAGGTTGGTGAATTCTCTGAGTGACTTCTCATGAACATATCGGTGACACTGAAATGGATTGGGAGCATTAACCCCAAAAATTGATGGTATGGAGGACCAATGCTGATATGATCTATGAACGGAATAACCCAACCCGACTCAATCATGGCGATGGAGTGAAAGTGTCATGTTGAAGAGCTACGTGCTACCAATGAAGTTCTTCAAGTTTTATTCCCTTTTTCCCCAGTCATTGCTAACCAGTACCTCTTTATTTTTTTCAATCTTGAGGAGGATAACATATGCTTGTTCTATAATTTTCCCTTCGGGCAAACCTGCGAGCCTAGCGATAGTGAAACTCGCCCTTACCCGTATGGAGAAGATTGTCGTTATTGTTTTAACAAGTTTAACGACAATGATAACTTGGTCCTTTTCATATTTAAAGAGTCTAAAAAGAGACAAAAAGGGAACTCCAGTAGTCCTTTTTCATGGTATAATCCCTTAAGTCCAAAAAAGTATAAAATAATACGAAAGGGATGACTTTTCGATAGTTTTAGCAAGCTGAACAAGACAAGCGCTCGATCTTTTTGTGTAATGATCCCTCAGGTCCAAAAAGATTAAAATATAGAGGAGGGATGGCACTTCCCTTTATGTTAACAAGCTGGGAAGGCCAGTATCTCGGCAATATTTTCATATTTTATGAATCTAAAAGGAGCTTAAAAGAGAATCATTTTTTAGGAACGAGTGATCTTTTCTGGTAGCAACTGGTTCCAGGAAAGTTTGGAACTTCTCAAACACAACAGCGAAATGAGGGTGGCTAGTAGAATCACTCATCGCAGCTGTTCCTCAAAAGGGTAAACAATCAAGTGGAGGTGTATGATCAACTAAATAGTGGAGGTGCTGGTAAGAACACAACCAAGGCTCAAAAGCTGATAACAATGCGAACACAAAGGTTATTACCGAAAGTTTGGATTCATTTTTTAATGAGAAGAATATTTGGAAACTATGCTTAGTGCTAGGTTTATTTTTTAATGAGCTTTAACTTTACGGAAACATTGCTCATTCTATTCATATTTAAGGATTTCTCTCATTAGTAGGTTCATTTCTTAGTGAGCTTGCCCAATGCAAAACTTTGCTCAGCTCCATTTGTATGTAGGCTAGAAACAACTAACTACATAACTAACTACACTAGGAGTTAATGAACTACTGAGGTTAGGTAGGATAGTTTTGTACAAAACATTTCCTTTGCTTTGCCGATGTCGTCGACAAAGGTGAATGGTGGATTAGACCAATCACCTAACCTAAGCAGTTGAAGTTATTAAAATAGTACAGGGTTAGAGTTATGTTGGTCGCTTTTCACTTGCGTAAAAAAGGTTTGCATGCCCCCAGGTATAAAGAAAAGTGGATTTTCCTGGTTACCATATGGAAGTCCTTTCATTAAAGCAATATTGTTTCGTCCGTGTAGCAGACAAAACACTTCCTTGGCTTTGTTCATCAAAATAGACAAGTTGAATGTTGTGAGATTCTAATTAGATAACATTCGAGGAGATCCTATTTCAGACTGATCCCATATCCTATATGGACTGATGTGTCAGACCAATCATATAACCTATGATGAGGAAATCTTTTTCCAAACTGATCCTATATCCTAAATGGACGAGTGTGTCAGACTAGTCATATATCCTATGAGGAAATCTATATTTTATCTATGTTCGCCTATCAAAGAAGACCAGGGTGCATGCCCCCTGGGTTTTGTCACATTCACCGAACCACTCGTAGTCATCAGGTGGATCGACTGGAGGTTGATGAGACATTCCCTGTGCAAAGAGACCATTTAGGGATGGAATTTGACTAATATCCATGTTTGAACCGGGGAATGAAAGTTGGTCAACAAGTTGTACCATTTTGCCTTCATATGGGAAACACATCACCCAAAACAATGAGGAAACAATAGCTCCCATGCTGTAAATGTAGTCACGCCCAAGGAGTAGATTTTAATCTAGTAGCCCTTAGAATACCATCACATTCAGATGAATGGTTTTCCTTCTCAAAGTTATAGGCAAATTTGGAAGGATCCCTAATGATCGACTGGTTCCTTTATTGAAGCCTGGAAAATTTTGAATCTTAGGCAGAAGCGATGGTGAACCAAGTGCTTTCCAAGCAGTTGAGGAAAGGATACTCACGGAAGCCCCTTCATCTATGATAGTGCCAGCCATGATAATTTTGTAAGCTTGTACTATGATTCGGAAAGGTACATTAGATGGATGGCGGGGTCCCACTAGTAGATTCCAATCAAAGGAAATGACTAGATTGCTTGGAGGAGGGACTGAATAAACGGCCGGGTGAATCTCTTGAATTGGGGAACTTCCCTCCTGCGGTAAAGAATGCGTAGATTTCCCCCATGTTCATCGGGCTCTGTGTTAACAAAAAGAATTTGAACAATGTCATTCTCATTCCCTTTGGAGACTGTATCAACTGAAGGTGGACCTTATGAAGACAAGACTGGGTCGACTGCCATCTCGACCTGTTGACTTTGGTCCGGTGTGTACTCAAAGGGTTTATCTTCAATGATATATTTTTCGACCGATAACAGAGGTACGTCAGTCAAATTTTCAACTAGCGATGGACTTGGCAAGAGTTTCTTGTATCCAGGTGGAAGTCGCTTCGGTGAAGTAGGATGGTTATCCAAGACTCTTTTAGCTTCATCCAGGAAAATATAACGATCAAGGGCATGATCGCCTTCACACAACCTGCAAGGAAATTTAGATCTTCCTTTTTTTCCATTGACTTCATTTTCACTAGTTGATGATATACTCTCAACATGATCGATAAAGGTTGAAGACACCGGATTGTGTAAGCGGGGAGACCAATCTCTCAAGATCCACACGATTCAAGGACAATCTCGATGATAGTGGTTTCCTTTGAAAATGACACATGGAGATTTATGTTTGGAAGGTGTAGTGTGTGGACTTTCGGCAGACGATGCATGGTTGCTCCCTTGCATGGTTGGCTTCTTCTTCCTCTTCTCCTTCCCTTTCTTCTTCTTCTCAGCTACATGGTTTTAAGTATCACTAGTTTCACCAAGCGGAGAGGAAGAGGAGAGGGAGAAACAAATGAAGTAGAAGGTAGGGGAGCAACTCCAGTATCATCTGGTTGTTGATTTGATTGCTGAGGAATTATGGTGTTTTGAATGACAGAGGTCGAGAATAGCCATACTGGCAAGCCAATTGTGAGTCCTGGAAGGGACAATGTAGTGATGTGTGGAGCACCAACATCTCCCCAAGAAGAGAAAATACTAGATTGGTGGACTCCATTATCTCAACCTAAGACCAACAAGGGAACAATGATGTTATTCCAAATTAAATAAATTTTATGATGCTTTGACACAACTTGCTTTTTCAACTTTTAAGAGTCAAGAAAAAGCTAAAGGTGACTCTAGTCGCCTTCGATTTTTAATGATCCTGAAGTGACAAGTGCTCAGATGGACCTTTTCTTTTAAGGAGTCGAAAAGGAAAAAAAAGTGACTACTTTGGAAATCTAGACAGAGGGATTACCAAACCAATCGCAAAACTACGATATACACCTCGATGGTAAATTATAGAGAAATTATTGAGGACTTTACGTACGACCGTCAATCTTCCCAAATGTTGTGTTCAGTGCATTGTGATCGATAGGGCAACAGACATGGCTTCCTAAGGATAAAGGATATCAGCCTATTGTGGTTTCCCAATATATACTCGACGGTACATGGGAGCACAAGTCCATACTGGCACTTGTCGTATCACAGAGGAGGAATCACCCAACCTACGATGAAAGTGATAGTTACTAGGCTTTATGACTCCGGAATACATCTCTAGCCTAGACTTCTAGATGGCGTGTGTTAGGTTCCAAAGCGTTTTTTATGTTCATTGAGGTTTCTTTTACAGATGATCTTTCTTAATAAGTTTACCTTTCAAGTTTCACCATGTGATGTAGATGTACAATTCCTAAATATGCAATCTAAAATGATAAACAGTCGTTTATTTTATTTTAGCAATGAAAATCCTAGCTACTAAGGAAAGAAGAGTAAAAATTATTTCAACATAGAGCAGAGAGAACACACTAAATGCACTTTTCCTAAATAAATTTCTGCATGCACTCTAAATGCAAATGCACATGCATGTATTTATTTTTCTGTTTCCTTAATGTGAGAATGAAAAAAAAGAAACTTAAGTATAGATTTGAACTACTTTTCCTCAAAGGGACACTTTAGAAATTTCTTTTCAAAAATGAAAGGAAGACTAAGATGACACTTTCACTTTCGAATGGAAAACTACTTTCGACACTTCAAAGAATTGACAATTAAAATAAAATACAATGGAAAAAGTACAATCGACTATTTAAAATGGGAAGACTTTACGACACTCTTTTTCTTGACTGAAAATGACAGTTGCGACACTTTTGAATCAAAAGACGACAGTTCAATTAAGCTACTTTTCGCAAAGCAGGACCGTAAATGATGAAAAATACATAAAAAACATTTACAATTCCTTACCAATGGAGGCTGAATAATGTAAAGGAAGAAAGCTTCAACAGATATATACTGGTTATAGGCAACAAAACTACTGAATAGAGCTGAAAATAATGAAGGAAGAAAAAACAAAATCTGGAGAGAGAAACAATCTCATTCAATAATCGCACCTGTCCTTAAGGGAAACAGTGATGCATCTCACCTACAACACATGGGACATGCGATGCATCTAGACTGCTAATGAGAGACAGCGCGATGGTCCAGGGATGAGACTGACCTTGGTTTTCACTGACAGTTTGCATCTAAGTTCAGGAATTTAGGCCGAGCTTATGATAGATAGTAAACACAAAGTATAGAGGTATGATCCAATGAGGTTATTGAGCTACCACCAGGGCACTTAGGATGTTTGCAAGTTAGATGTTTAGTCCATAAACCAACTCAGACATTGACTGAAGCAACGTTGATCTACTTTGCAGTTGCATAGAAAAAGTAGTTCGAAGTCTAGCTGGCTTAACTTCGGGCTTCATCTGTAGTTTATAAAGCAAACAATAGTAACAAATAAACAAACTATTCACTCTCCAGCAGAGTCTCCATTTTGTTTCCGAGAAAACTAGTGTCTATTCAGATCTACTATTCCCACTAAGATGGGTAGCTATCTTAGAAACAACAATTCAAAGTAACTTGTATTTTCCTTTATGAGATATAGATGAGAGAGAAGTAAAGAGCACCAACCTCAGTCTTTTGCTTGGCTCCTTGCTTGTTTCCTCTCTCCTCTGATAGAGCTTCCCCACCCCTTTCTCACTTGTCCCGCTTCAAAGAACACCTATAGAGGCAAAGTAGCAAAATACCATCAAAGAATAGAGATCTATAACCATAAACAATGTAAAATCAGATGTACATTAACCATACAAATGCATACACAAATACAAGATTCAGAAATATACAAGTATATGGAGGAAAACTCAAATAGCTTTATTGATAGAAGTAGTAGAAGAGAGGATTACAACCCAGCTGTCTGATCCAGTGCCATCCTCCCAACATGAAAGCCCTCTTCACCTCATGAAAAGCTAGATCACCCAACAATACAATGTTTCACTAAGAGACCAACAACACTTCCTTACAAAATACAAAATTCCAGCCTTTGGATCTCTAGGATGAGGGATCGATATATAGATATTTGTAGGGGGGTGAGTCAGCTTCTGGGTTTTTTATTAGTTTCATTTCACTGATGGTTCTTGGTTCCACCTGGAGATTTCATGATCTCTTACTCATCCCTGGGCGAATTCAGAGAGGCAAGTGTCATATGAGCAGTTTCTAGAAGATTCTCTAAGTTTCCACCTAGCCAACTCCCTCTACCATTTGTCTTCTCTCGCTCATCACACCATATAGAAGTGATTTTTAGTATGCATTGCACCCTTTGTTTGTAATAGGTGAGATGCATTGTACCCTCAACATGGAGCAGTCTGTATGGTCCAGTTTTGACCAGTTCTGAGTAGTTTTTCAAGGAGAACTTCTGGGACATGATGTAATCAGTTAACTTTGATCCTCTAGGGTTTGAAACAACACTTTTAGGGGTTTGATAGCCCTTGGTTTATTGACATATGTGATAGGGGTTGCAATGCCCAAATATGTCTATAACAGTTGCCCCCTAAAGCATGAGGTCGTAAATCTTCTGATGTCGGGTGAAATGCTTTATCATGAGGATCCGAGGTTTTTTGAATTGGAAGGTGACCTATAATAAGATACAATACAATACATTATCTTCATAATATTTTCATGATCTAGCTAAGGCAGGCATTCCCATGCTCAATTTTATAAATTCATTTTCATTTACATAGGACAGACAACCATCTGTGTGGCAGACTGATGATTCTGATAGAGCCATCATCCCTTAGCTTGGATGATTATTTGTGCAGCTATGGAGTACATTAGATGTCTTTATTTTCCGAAATATATCGCAGCCTAGATGGATGAAACTAGATCCAGGGTCTTCAAACTCGTTCAATCTTCGCCCGATGTACAAGTCGATCCATGTGAAAAGATGTCCTGAAGTCGAACATGGAAAGACATCGCCTGATTAGCAGCCAATGATGTAAGCTGTTACCAGGCACGAGAGGAATCACCGATAATGATAATGACCCTCAAGATACCGTAGTATAATTCACGTGGTTTGAATACATGATTCATTGTCGAACACCACGTAAAATCTTTTGGTCGAAGGTCATTGATGTAAACCTGTCGCTGGAAGTGAGAAACTTGCCTTTAAGGCATGCGAGCTTCAAAGAACTGAAAGGGCTTTTCCTAAGTCAACTTCTTGGATAATGAGCCAATGTCGAAAAGAAGTGACCCATCATAGGAGGGCCTTAATGAATCCCACATCTATGACACAAAACGGGGAAAATTATTTTGTGGAGGTGAAAACAATCTAATGATACAAGGTTCAGGGTGGCGGTCATGAAAGAATGGAGCATGAAGGTATTGCAGTGGGTGAGGCATTAGCTGGGTTGGTGAATTCTCTAAGAAACTTCTCTTGAACATATCAGCGACACTAAAATGGAGTGGTAGCGTTAACCCTAAAAATGGATAGTATGGAGGACCAATGGTGATATGACCGGTGAACGGAATAACCCAACCCGACTTAATCATGGCGATGGAGTGGAAGTGTCATGTTCAAGAGCGACTTGCTACCAATGAAGTTCTTCAAGTTTTCTTTGCTTTTTCCCCAGTCATTTTTGACTCGTACCTCTTTATTTTTGTCAAGCTTGAAGAGGATAACATATGCTTGTTCTATAATTTTCCCTTCGGGCAAACCTGTCGCTATGTCTTAGCGAGCCTAGCAACATTGAAACTCGCTCTTGCCCATATGGAAAAATTTATCACTATTGTTTTAACGAGTTTAACGACAATGAAAACTCAGTCCTTTTCATATTTAGAGAGTCTGAAAAGAGATGGAAAGGAAACTCCAGTTGTCCATTTTCGTGGTATAATCCCTTAAGTCCGAAAAAGTATAAATTAATACGAAAGGGATGACTTTTCGATAGTTTTAGCAAGTCGAACAAGACAAGCGCTCGATCTTTTTGTGTAATGATCCCTCAGGTCCAAAAATTTTAAAATATAAAGGAGGGATGGCGCTTCCCTTTACTTTAACGAGCTAGAAAAGCTAGTAGATCAACAATCTTTTCATATTTTACGAGTCTAAAAAGAGCTTAAAAGAGACTCATTTTTTAGGAACAAGTGATGTATACAAGTAGCAATTGGTTCCTATTAAGCTCGGAACTTCTCAAACACAGTAGTGTAATGAGGGTGGCTAGTAGAATCACTCATCGCAGTTGTTCCTCAAAAGGGTAAACAATCAAGTGGAGGCATATGATCGGCTAAAACGTGGAGGTGGTGGTAAGAACATGACCAAGGCTCAAAAACTGATAGCAATGAGATCATAAAGGTTATTTACCAAAAGGTTGGATTCATTTTTTAATGAGCTTGAATCTTTGGAAACTATGCTCAATGCTAGGTTTATTTTTTAACGAGCTTGAACTTTGCTGAAACATTGCACGTAGTAATAGTCAGAGATGTTCAATTCACCATTAACACTATGTTCTTTTAATGGTCATACCACCTATTCAATTTCTCCATCAAATTGATTAGAAATGTACATATATTATTGAAAAATGAGTTAAAAACAAACATCTTGCTTGAATTATGAGTAAGAGATCATGAAATCTCCAAATGGAACTAAGAACCATCAGCAAAATGACACTAATAAAAAACCTAGAAGCTGACTCACCCCCCTGCAAATATCTATATATGGATCCCTCATCCTAGAGATCCAAAGGCTAGAATTTTGTATTTTGTAAGGAAGTGTTGTTGGTTTCTCAGTGAAAATTGTATTGTTGGGTGATCTAGCTTTTCATGAGATGA
Source organism: Pinus taeda (assembly GCA_000404065.3). NCBI lineage: Eukaryota > Viridiplantae > Streptophyta > Pinopsida > Pinales > Pinaceae > Pinus > Pinus taeda. Next base: position 91,508 of record APFE030290473.1, read on the forward strand.
AGAGGGCTTTCATGCTGGGAGGGTGGTGCTGGATCAGACAGCTAGGCTGTAATCCTCTCTTCTACTACTTCTATCCGTAAAGTTATTTGAATTTTCCTCCATATACTTGTATATTTCTGAATCTTATATTTGTGTATGCATTTGTATGGTTAATGTACATCTGATTCTACATTGTTTATGGTTATAGATCTCTATGCTTTGATGGTATTTTGTTGTTTTTCCTCTACAGGTGTTCTTTGAAGCGAGACAAGCGAGAAAGGAGTGGCGAAGCTCTATCAAAGGAGAGAGGAAACAAGAGAGGAGCCAAGTGAAAGACTAAGGTTGGTGCCCTCTGCTTCTCTCTCATCTATCTCCCATAAAGGAAAACATGAGTTCCTTTGAATTGTTTGTTTCTAAGATAGCTACCAAATCTAAAAAGAGCTTACAGGAGACTCGTTAATGAGGAACAAGTGTTGTTTTCAAGTAGCAAACTCGTTCTAGCGAAGTTTGGAACTTCTCAAACATGGCAGCGAAATGAGGGTGGCTAGTAGAATCACTCATTGTAGTTGTTTCTCAAAAGGATAAAAAATCAAGAGGAGGCATATGATCGACTAAAAAGTGGAGGTGGTGGTAAGAACACAACCAAGGCTCAAAAGCTGATAGCAATGCGATCACAAAGGTTATTCACAGAGGGTGGATTCATTTTTTAATGATCTTGAATCTTTGGAAACTATGCTCAGTGTTAGGTTTATTTTTTGATGAGCTTGAACTTTGCGGAAACATTGCTCATTCCTAAAAAACGAGTCTCTTTTAAGCTCTTTTTAGACTCATAAAATATGAAACGATTGTTGAGATACTGGCCTTCCCAACTCGTTAACGTAAAGGGAAGTGCCATCCCTCCTCTATATTTTAATATTTTTGGACCTGGAGGATCATTACACAAAACATTCAAGCGCTTTTCTTGTTCAGCTCACCAAAACTATCAAAAATTCATCCCTTTAGTATTATTTTATACTTTTTCAGACTTAATGGATTATACCACAAAAAAGGATTACTGGAGTTTCCTTTCCATCTCCTTTCAGACTCTCTAAATATGAAAAGGACCGAGTTATCATTGTCATTAAACTCGTTAAAACAATAGAGACAAACTTGTCCATATGGGCAAGAGCAAGTTTCACTGTCGCTAGGCTCGCTAAAACATAATAGTAGGTTTGCCCGAAGGGAAAATTATAGAACAAGCATATGTTATCCTCCTCAAGATTGACAAAAATAAAGAGATACTCATTGGGAAAAGGGAAGAAAACTTGAAAGAACTTCATTGGTAGCAGGTCGCTCTTGAACATGACACTTTCACTTCATCGCCATGATTGAGTTGGGTTGGGTTATTCCGTTCACCGGTCATATCACCATTGCTCCTCCGTACCATCCATTTTGGGGGTTAATACTACCAATCCATTTCAATGTCGCTGATATGTTCAAGAGAAGTCACTCAAAGAATTCACCAACCCATCTATTGCCTCATCCACTGCAATACCTTCACACTCTATTCTTTCATGACCACCACCGTCAACCTTGTATCATCAGATCGTTTTCACCTCCAAACAATCATTTTCTCCCTTTCACGTCATGGATGTGGGATTCATTAAGGCCCTCCTATGACGGGTCACTTCTTATCGACATCAGCTCATTATCCAAGAAGTTGACTTAGGAACAACCCTTTCAGTACTTTGAAGCTTGCATGCCTCAATGGAAAGTTTCTCACTTCCGGCGACAGGTTTACATCAATGGCATTTGACCGAAAGATTTTACGTGGTGTTTGACATCGACTCATGTATTCACACTATGTGAATTGTACTATAGTACCTTGAAGGTCATTATCATTATCGGTGATTCCTCTCGCGCCTATTAAGTGTTTGCATCATTGGCTAGTAATCAGGCGGTGTCTTTCCATGTTCGACTTCAGAACATCTTTTCACATGGATCGACTTGTACATTGGGCAAATATTGAATGAGTTTGAAGACCTCAGATATAGTTTCATCCAGCCGGGATGCGATATATTCAGGAAAATAAAGACATATAATGTACTCCATAGCTGCACAGATAATCATCCAAGCTAAGGGATGATGGCTCTATCAGAATCATCAGTCTGCCACACAGACGATTGTCTGTCCTATGTACATGAAAATGAATTTATAAAGCTAAGCATGGGAATTCACGCCTTAGCTAGATCATGAAAATATTATGAAGATAATGTATTGTATTGTATCTTTTTACAGGTCACCTTCCAGTTCGAAAAACCTCGAATCCTTATGATAAAGCATTTCACCCGACATCAGAAGATTTACAACCTCATGCTCTAGGGGGCAACTGTTATAGACATATTTGGGCACTGCAACCCTAATAACGTATGTCAATAAACCAAGGGCTCTCAAACCCCTAAAAGTGTTGTTTCAAACCCTAAAGGATCAAGTTCAACTGATTACATCATTTCCCAGAAGTTCTCCCTGAAAAACTACTCAAAATTGGTCAAAACTAAACCATACAAACTGCTCCATGTTGAGGGTGCGATGCATCTCATTTGTTACAAACAAAGGGTATGATGCATACTAAAAATCCCTTCTGTAGGGTGTGATGACCAAGAGCAAACAAATGGCAGAGGTAGTTGGCTAGGTGGAAACTTAGATAATCTTCTACAAACTACTCATATGACACTTGCCTCTCTGAATTCACCCACAGATGAGTAAGAGATCATGAAATCTCCAAGTGGAACCAAGAACCATCAGTGAAATGACACTAATCAAAATCCCAAAAGCTAACTCACCCCCCTGCAAATATCTATATATGGATCCCTCATCCTAGAGATCCAAAGGATGGAATTTTGTATTTTGTAAGGAAATGTTGTTGGTTTCTCAGTGAAACATTTATTATTGGGTGATCTAGCTTTTCATGAGGTGAAGAGGGCTTTCATGCTAGGAGGATGGCGCTGGATCATACAGCTGGGTTGTAATCCTCTCTTCTACTACTTCTATCAGTAAAGTTATTTGAGGTTTCCTCCATATACTTGTATATTTCTGAATCTTGTATTTGTGTATGCATTTGTATGGTTAATGTACATCTGATTCTACATTGTTTATGGTTATAGATCTCTATGCTTTGATGGTATTTTGTTCCTTTGCCTCTATAGGTGTTCTTTGCAGCAAGACAAGCGAGAACGGAGTGGCGAAGCTCTATCAAAGGAGAGAGGAAACAAGCAGGGAGCCAAGCAAAAGACTGAAGTTGGTGCTCTCTGCTTCTCTCTCATACATCTCTCATAAAGCAAAACACATGTTACTTTGAATTGTTTGTTTCTAAGATAGCTACCGGTCTTAGTGGGACTAGTAGATCTGAATAGACACTAGTTTTCCTGGAAACAAAATGGCAACTCTCTGAGAAAACTAGTGTCTATTCAGATCTGTTAGTCCCATTAAGATGGGTATTTATCTTAGAAACAAAAAATTCAAAGTAACTTGTGTTTTCCTTTATGGGAGATAGATGAAAGAAAAGAAGAGAACACCAATCTCAGTGTTTCGCTTGGCTCCTTGCTTGTTTCCTCTCTCCTTTGATAGAGCTTCACCACTCCTTTCTCACTTGTCCCGCTTCACAGAACACCTGTAGAGTCAAAGCAGCAAAATACCATCAAAGCATAGAGATCTATGATACCATAAACAATGTATAATTAGATGTACATTAACCATACAAATGCATACACAAATACAAGATTCAGAAATATAGAAGTATATGGAGGAAAACTCAAATAACTTTATTGATAGAAGTAGTATAAGGGAGGATTACAACCCAGCTGTCTGACCCACCTCCATCCTCCCAGCACGAAAGCCCTCTTCACCTAAATGGTAAGCTTGTACTTGATTCAGAATGGTACATTAGATGGAAGGTGGGGTCCTGCTAGTAGATTCCAATCAAAGGAAATGACTAGATTGCTTGGAGGAGGGACCGAATAAACATTGGGGTGAATCTCTTGAAACAGGGAACTTCCCTCCTGCAGTAAAGGAACTGGTAGATTTCCCCCATTTTCATCGGACTCTGTGTTAACAAAAAGAGTTTGAATAGTGTCATTCTCATTCTCTTGCAAACTGTATCATCTGAAGGTGGACCTTCTGAAGACAAGACTGGGTCGAATGCCGTCTCGACCTATTGACTTTGGTCCGGTGTGGACTCAGAGGGTTTATCTTCAATGATAGATGTTTTGACTCACAACAGAGGTATGCCAGTTGGATTTTCAACTAGTGATGGACTTGGAAAGAGTTTCTTGTATCCAGGTGGAAGTTACTACGATGAACCAGGACGGTTATCCAAGACTCTTTTAGCTTCATCCAGGAAAGGACAATGGGGGAGGGCATGATCGCCTTCACACAACCTACAAGGAAATTTAGATCTTCCTTTTTGTCCATTGACTTCATTTTCACTAGTTGATCGTGTACTCTCAACATGATCAACAGAGGATGAAGACACTGAATTGTGTAAGCGGGGAGACCAGTCTCTCAATATCTGCATGATGCAAGGACAATCTCGATGATAGTGGTTTCCTTTGCAAATGACACATGGAGATTTGAGTTTGGAAGGTACAGTGTGTGGATTTTCACCAGATGATGCATGGTTTCCTCCTTGCGTGACTGACTTCTTCTTTTTCTTCTCCTTCCCTTTCTTCTTCTTCTCAGCTACTTGGTTTTTAGTATCACTAGTTTCACCAAGCGGAGAGGAAGAGGAGGGGAAGAAATTATGAGGAATTACGATGTTTTGAACGACAGAGGTCAAGAATAGCCATACTGGCAGGCCAATTGTGAGTCCTAGAAGGGACAATGTAGCGATGTGTGGAGCACCAACATCTCCCCAAGAAGAGAAAAGACTAGGATTTCCCCTGCTAGCCTCCTATTGCAAATAGGGGTTCATATTTCATGATTGACGGTTTGCATGCCAAATATGTCATCCTTTTTTACTGCAAAGGTTCCATATTTCCAGAGAGTTGCATTTAGATAAGTCATTCAAATTTTTGAAGAGCTGTCAGTCAAGGGAAGGCCAAACAGTTTAAACTTGGCTTCCCTGGGTTTCAATTGCTTGCTTTAGAATATAGAGATGAATATCTGACCAAACAAGCTTAAAACCTGGCGGATTGGTAAATAGGTAGAGAAACCAGGGTGCTCATCAGCTTAATCTGAGCCCTGGAAGAGACAAGGTTCGATTCAGATAGGAGGATAGCTGAAAGAAAGGCTGAAAGGATGGGGGTACTAGTTCAAGGGCACCCAAGCCAAAAGAAGAAAAAATGTTAGGAGAGTAGGCCGGGTAGGTAGCGTTATGGTGGCAGAAACATGGTTGGGAATCCGTTCATTATTCTCAAGTGTGTGATCCATTCACCTCTCAAGCATAAGGCAGTTTCAAGTTGGAGGAGCTCAAGCGAGGCATGTCTGAATATCCCTTTTTCCCTCAAAACACTCGCTAACTTCCCCTAATCCGCTTAAAAAAGTCTTGTTTTCCCCTTCAAAAGCCTAAGATTCCTATCCTTAGCGCTCTCTGAATCAAATTACATATTGAATTCTAACTTATTATCTAAATCCCAGTTATTTTTTCCCTCCCCATACTAAAAAAAAAAAAAAAATTATACGAGATCCCCCTAAATACATATCCCCTCCATTGGTTGAAATATAACCATAACTAGCTCGGCATTTTCCGCTACTACTACAAAGGGCTATCAACCTTTAGTTCTGTTTTTTTTGTGAAATGGGACTTTGGAAATGATCAGTGGTCTGTTTATGTCTATAGCTATGTTCATGTGCATTCAAAAAATGTTGGATGGAGTTTTGGGGTTTTGTATCCCAACCTTGGCAAAAGGCACCAACACCCTCTGTTTTCATGTGTAGGACAAGATTATACCCAAATGAACAAACCATGTGTTCAGAAGGATAGTGTTTGTAAAAGTGATTATATTCCAGCCATTACCTCTTATCATATTGTCACTTGTTTACAGTGGTGCATTGTCGATATTGTTGTCCAAGGACTACCAGAACCAAACATATTTGTGACTTGATGATGCACATGGCAAGAATAGCATAGAGTCTGCTCAATTTAAAAAAGGACAATTCTTTTGTGGCTAGAATTTTACAGTTCTTTACAGGTGTTTGGCTAGAATTTTACAGTTCTTTACAGGTGTTCTGCTGTATTGTTACTTGGTTCCATGATCACTTCATGTATCCATGGAAATAATGAAGATAATGCAAGCGTTCTTTTTGAAAATGAATACACGCATGCACTATGAAGAAGTTGACAAGCCTACTTCTACTCGAACTTCAAAATTTTGAATAAAGAATTGGGAGAGGTTAGCACCATCCTTCCAGGCAAAGACAGGCACTCTTACACCTAAAATAAGATAGAATTCTTCAAATGTTCAATTGCTGGTGTGTCTTATGGAACAGGTATTACAAAGGTACAGAAGGCTGTGCCAGAAAATGCTGGCAAGAAACCGTCCTTGGAAAAAGAAGAAATCTTCTCTTCAACTCTTCAAAAAAGGATTTAACTTGAGGGATCAAACTCGTAAAAATCAAAATGAAAAAGTGGAAAATGAGCAGCAAAGGCTAGAGATTGAGTTGAGAAGAAAAGCTTTGGAGTCTTTGAGGGCGAAAAAAGGCTGTTAGCCACTAAATAGTCTCCAGTGGCTCATAATTCTTCAAGGCTGCCATGTTCTCATTTGATTTGTTCATCAAATAAATCAAAAACATTGTTTTCCTTGTCGTGCAAGTTATTGCAGATTAGTTTTTTGAGGATCTGAGCCAATTTGATATTTCATCGAGGGGGTGTTGTACTCTCGACATTTCTTTTTTTTAATGACCTGTATGTTTTACTTCTGGCAGCAGGATGTTGAGCTCAAATCAGTTATTGCGGTTGTGAGTACTCTTAGTTCGATGATATGGCAAGTGCAATGACTTTTTGGATGTTGTTTGTGGAAAACGAAAATATGTCAAGTAGATGATGGAGACGTGAAACTTCAGGAGGTTCGAAAATCAACTGATTCTGTGCATGAAAAAGTTTTCAACTTTGATAAATACAAGGCTGATGTGTGGTGCTTGGAGAAATGCGCGTGATCCCAATATCTGCAAGGAGAAATACAATACAAACAGCCAAATGCGCATACACTCAAATCATCAAAAGAAATTCAAGCGGCAGCATCACCGTGAGCACCTCTTCCTTCAGCTGAGCTATCGTGCTAAAAAAAAAAAAAAAAATCAGAGGGTCATGGTTTATTTTTATAGTAGTGTTCATTCTACCAACATGACAGAGATCTTGAGCAACTATATCAATTTGTGTTGATCTATTGTTGATTGCCGTAATGAGATTGAAGTAGTTGAATCATCCTCCGAAGACCAAAGATCCAAGTGTGATACCAGATCACGTTTCGAAGGGTTGTTTGCAGAGGCCAAATTTTATTATGGAAATCACATACAACAATCATCACAGGCAAAATAAAATAATGCGCAAATCATCTCAGGCAATCACATGCAAGCAAGCAGCTTAGGAAAAAATATGATGCGCACAGCAAAATCAATCACAAGGTAAAAAATATATATGCGCACATACAGCAAATCATCTCAGGCAAAAATAAAATGATGCGCACATCACTCAGGCAATCACTGTTGGTGTAAGCGGGCAACCTGGAAGCCTTGCTCTGTTTTTAAAGAGATCCAGAGGTGTTGTGTCACAGCCAGATAAACCAAACCAATACACCTGGATGTTGTATTGAATGAGCACAGGAGATAAGACAGGGGCGATTGAACAGCTGAAGTAGTTTGGCAGGAAAGTAAATGCCCGATACGACAACAAATCAACTTCAGCAAACCGACAAAGAGGCCACATAAAAGCAGCAGAACCGCCTGAAGGATGCGGACCAGAGTATTCAAAGCACAACACTTAGTCACATAACCAAAACTGCCAGCTGCCTTAGCACAGCTCTGTTCAGATATATATGCATTAATTCCCAGCCTAGTGATGAGTTAAAAGCATTAATTCTTAGATATTTTTCAGATATGATCGGGAGATATTTTGTTTAATATTTTTCCCGTGACACCTATTCAAGGGAATGTTGTAATTCCTTCACTATATAAACCACCCCATAGTCAGTCTAAGAGAGGAGAAAAAAAGTAAGAATTGGTCGATGAACTCTGATAGAGATTAGTCTTGTATATCCAGTATGATTCATTAATCAAAGACTGCGGGAGTTTTTCTTGGAAATGGACTGTGTGTTGTGTCTTGGTGTTTAAAGGGGCCTTACGGAATTCCGAGGCTGTCACATAAATCAATAAGTGCCTTTCATCTCTTTTTTTTCTTTATGTTTCACGCTCATAATATGTTCATATCGCCATCTAAGTAGCAGCTAGAAAGATTAGTATAGAATTTGTTGTACCTCACTCTATGCTCAAGGTCTGCTATTTTTTTATGTTTTCCTCTGAACTGGTATTGAATGTTGATTTCCCTCGGCCTCTTATCTCGGTGAATCTGCCCATGTTCTAGCATCTATACAAGAAATTTTTTTAGCTACTAGAAAGAGCTTTTCACTATCATGCTGATATGCTAAATAATGATTTTGTTTGTGTACTCCTCATCTCCTTAAGGCTTCCAATCCAGCTGGTTTGAGCTGCAATATTGAAAGTTTGTTGGCTGAGAGATCAAAGATCATTTAAAGGATCAGATAATGGGTTGTCCATTGTGCTTTCTTTTTACTGAAGGGTAATCAAAAAATTCTCATGCTCTCGTATGGACTAATAAAACAATATTTGTCTATATAAAATCAGTTCTCATATATTACTTTCATTATCACTATTTTACGTTTGCAGAAATGGAATACTAATCAATCAACTGGCCTTGTAACCATTTACACTAAGTCTTTTTTTTTGCAATTTGACTGAGAGCTTTAAATATGAATACCTCACGGAGCATATTAACTCTTTGTCACCCATGAGTGATTGAAATCTTAATTGTCCCTAGATAAAATCTATTTTCGATTGCAGAAAGGAGGACTAAACTACAATTGGCCTTACAACAATTTACACAGTTTTTTGCAAGCGTACTATATGTTTTTGTTCTGACTTAAAGCTTTAATATGAATACCTCAGGGAGCATATTAGTTTTTTGTCACCCACGTATGATTGTTATTTAGGAAATCTTAAATTGTTCCTAGGTAGAATCTATCCACCTCACCTCGGTCAGCCGGATCAAAGATATCTTAGTTGCCTTCCATCTCTGGCCTCCGCTTCATCTCTTTCAAAAACCCGAAAAATTGTTTCATGAGCAGCTATATGCTCTGTATCCCCCTCATAACCAAGAAAAACACACCAGCAGTCCCGCTCCTCTGACTCCATGCCCAATGGTTTGAAATTCATCACTCGATGCACTGCCTCTCTGCTTGAGACCATTCTCTCCTCACCAAAAAACAAAACCCTTTGTACTCAATAGCTAGCCTAAGATCATTCCCTAAAAACAAAGCTAAAATCCCAAAGAGAGAGCCCTCTCTGACTGCTGGTAGGCTAGGACCGGCAGTCCAAAGCCTGGTCTGTGGTTACCTCGGCCGTATCCCTGAAGGAGCCAAGGGACAACCTGAGCGATAACATAATGGCGACTCCGCTGGGGACCCTTTTGAGATAACTTCAACTATCAAATTGGAAGCTGGCTCCCAAAAAGCATTCACGTATTACAAGGTCGAATCCGGACCCAAAGCCCCCAACTACTTCTGAAAATCCAAATTTAATCCCTAGAAACCTCAGGAAGATAGAGCAAAGAGAAAATTTAGCTGATTCTAGTCCTGAGAAAGTTCAGCCAAGCAGCAGTTCAACCCCTGTCAAAGTTCTTTTTCACTCATCCCCTGTTTTTCCTACTTCATCATCTACCTCGCCATCCACCTCATCCACACCGCCGTTCACTGCACATACTACAACTACAACTCCCATTATCACAGTTGTTCCAACTGTTCCATTCATCCCTGCAGTTCCACTCATCCCTGTAAATATGGCTAATAGATATGCCCCTTTACAGCCACCTGGAAACCCGGGGCCATGCCTCAGGACTACCAGACCAAGATAACTTATTTTGATGGCACCAGTGCCTGCACGGCCCTTCAGCATACAAAGAAATTGCAAGATTACTTTGAGAGCTATGAAATTGATGACGATACTGTAAGGATGAGGATTTTTGTCCAAAGTTTGACAGGTGATGTCAGGCCGTGGTTTAGAGCGCTTCCAGCCAATTCCATAGCAAATCCAGAAGCCTTATACCACACATTTATCAATAGGTGGGAGAAGAAGAAAGACCCATTGCACATATTGTCCGAATACGACACCATTAAAAGAGGCCCTCAGGAGGATGTCTTAGACTACTGTGCAAGGTTTAACAATCTCTACAATGCAATCCCACAGAACCTTAGGCCTCCACCTGATCTTGCTCTATATAAATTCCCAGATGGCTTCGATTCTAACATGGCTTATCAGTTAAGAGAACGAGCCCCTCAAAACCTAGCAGAGATGCAAGACATTGCTGTGAGCGTAGAGGCAAACTTAATTGCCAAGAGAAATAGAGCCAGAGCCGAAAGAAGAACCACCTTTAAAGATGAACCTTCAGCCCTAGACCAAAAACTCGATGCTATTCTCTGTGGCATGCACAGACTAGGAGATAGAATAGAAACCGTTGAGAGAAAGGCTACGTGGGATGCCCCACAAGACAACACTATGAGAAACCCTAATTTTAGGAAGACTCACAACCCAAACGCCGGACGATCCAGCCCAGATCATGATATAAGACCTCCGTTCCAAGAGAACTACACAGAGGCATCGACATCTAGCGAGCCATTAGAAGATACTCACATAAACTGGGTGGGCTCAAAGAGTGAACAACAAGTTTTCTTAACACAAGAAGACTGCCATCTTATCCAACAAAACCAAGCTGATCTAGACTTTAGTGAATTTCAGACTCAAACTGGAGAATCTTTTGACTTCAAACAAGGCTATGACTCTGCTGTGTATGAGGTGCACAAGCAATACAAGCTAAGGACTAGAACAATTGATGTGCCCGAGTCAGTCAAACAAAAGCAAACAAAACAGCCCAAGAATATTAAAAGCTCGATTGTTATTACAGAGCCAGTTGATGACACGATCCCAAAACAGCAGGAAGTAACCATGGAAGACATAACAGACATGCAGTCTGTTAATGACCAGCCTTTGCTATCTTCCCCCACAAAAGAAAATTTGAATAGCACTCTGCAAAACCTTCCCAAAACAGAGATACCACAAAGTAGCACTCACCATAACACTGATAGTCAGGAGGAAATCATAGAAAATACACTTGAAAGGGGGAAATCAGCTACCACCAACACAAAGACTCCATTGGAGAAACCATTTAGCTTAGAAGCAGAAATAAGCAAACTAAAAATTTCCATCCCCCTCTCTGAGCTTGCCAAACACAATGTGTATAGGCAACAAATCCAAAAAACACTTCAAATGCCAGAGACCAAAGATGATGTCAATATTTTAGATGATACACCTGAGCTGTTATTCGGTCCTGAGATTAACGGAAAACTAGCATATGGAACTGTTCTGCCCTTTTATGTGAGCTTGCATATACACGATAAAGTCTTGCACAATGCTATGTTTGATTCAGGGGCCTCACACAATCTTATGCCCAAAGCAGTAATGGAAAAGTTGAACCTTGATATCACAAGACCATACAAAGACCTATTCTCCTTCGATTCCAGTCAAGTTAAGTGTCTAGGTTTAATCAAAGATCTATGTGTGTCTTTAGTCCAGTATCCCAACAAAACAATTCTGATGGACGTGGTGGTCGCCGACATTCCACCAAAGTATGGGATGCTCTTGTCAAGATCTTGGGGAGCAAAGCTCCAAGGATCCCTTCAATTAGACCTCTCTTACGCCACTATCTCAGTCTTTGGGCAACCAAAGAGATTGTATAGAGAAACGTTGATGAAGTATGTGGTGAGTAGTGAGGAAAAACCCCAAAACTTTCCCATTTACTCAATCCATTCTGACATGGATTCATTTATTCTGTTCAATGACGATAGTTCCCCAACCGATGACAAGCCTTTGGATTTAGAACAAGAAGCAGGCATAACTGAGGAATCAGTTACCCTTACCCAGCAAACCCTAATCTCTGAAGAGGCTCCTGAAACAGGAAATTCAAAAACGCTCGCTCCAATGATAATTTCAACTCCCAATGCTAGTCAAGACCAAGAAATCCTATGGTATTTGGAGTTTGACGGTTCAGTAAATAAACTAGGAGCAGGGGCAGGGGTGTGGATCCATAACAGCCAAAACGACCATGCAGAAGGTCATGCCTATAGATTGAATTTCAAATGCACCAACAACATGGCAGAGTATGAGGCCCTCCTTTTAGGCCTTAAACTCATTAAAGCTCTTAGGGCCACAAAAATTTCCGTTCTAGGTGACTCCGACCTAATAATCCAACAAATGAAAGGCAACTTTGTCACCAATGACAACAAGCTGAGAGCTTATAGGACCGCTGCCACAGAAGTACTCAATTACTTCACTGAATCTAAGCTTGCCAAGATATCGAGAAGCCATAACATCCATGCTCACAGTCTAGCCACTTTCGCTAGCACTTGCAAGCTCCCTTTTCAGCCCAATCACCACTTCACTGCTGAGGTAAAGCATAGGCCTGCTGTCCCTAACAATATTAAAGATTGGCAAATCTTTGAGGACGATGCACAAATTAACAATTTTTTGACTATGCAGCAAGAATTTTCAAAATTAAACATCGACATGGATACCATGGGTGACCAACCACAAACGACTACCCAAAATCAGCAAACCCTAACAGCTGAAGAGGCTAGAAAAATGCTATGCCCAACCAACTTTGATGTCAAAGACATGCAAGAGCTCAGGCAGATACACTTAGGAGAAATAGCTGAAACAGAGGCTGAAGTCATTGATTTAAAAGACAATTTCTTACCTGCTGGTCTCACCCCATTAGAAGACATCTTTGATGCAAATGATGTCCCCAAAAAACCAAAAATGCAACCTCAAAATACTGCAATTGAAGAATATAATATTGGAACCGCAGACAAGCCCAAAATGATCAAAATGTCCAAATCTTTGCCACCTGATCAAAAACCAAAGTATATTGACCTGTTCAAAGAGTTCCAAGATGTATTCGCTTGGAGTTATGAGGACTTGAAGTCCTATGACACCTCGGTTATTCAACATACCATCCCTCTAAAACCAAATCAAAAGCCCTTCAAACAAAAACTAAGGAGAATCAACCCAGTCCTTCTCCCTTTGATCGAAAAGGAAGTGAAAAGAATGTTTGAGGCTGGCATTATAGCACCTATTAGATTTTCGGAATGGGTATCCAATCTTGTTCCCACAAGAAAGAAGACAGGTGAGATCAGGCTTTGTGTAGACTTAAGGAATCTGAACCAAGTCTCCCTTAAAGACCACTACCCATTGCCCAAAATGGATCACATTCTCCAAAGGGTAGTGGGGTCATCCAGAATTTCTTTGCTAGATGGCTTTTCGGGTTTCAACCAAATACTTGTTCACCCAGATGACCAAGACAAAACAGCCTTTACAACACCATGGGGAACATTTAAATATGTAAAGATGCCATTCGGACTAAAGAATGCAGGTGCTACCTTTCAACGGGCCATGGACATTGCATTTGCCAGGGAAATCCATGATTTCTTGGTTATCTATCTCGACGATCTAACCCCTTTCTCCAAATCTGACCAAGAACACCTTAAACACCTTAGGCAAGTATTCATGACATGTAGAAAATATGGCATTTCTTTAAACCCCAAGAAGTCCCTCTTCGGCCTTGAGGAAGGCAAGCTTCTAGGCCATATTATTTCAAAGGATGGCATCAGAATTGATCCAGAAAGAATCCAAGCCATTTTGCAAATCCCTTATCCGAGAAACATCAAAGAGTTGCAGGCATTCCTTGGAAAAATCAATTTCCTAAGGAGATTTATCCCAAACGTAGCTGAGCTATTAAGACCGTTAAGCAACATGTTGAAGAAAGATTCCAAAGTGAAATGGACTCTAGAGGCCAAGCAAGCATTTGAAAGTATTAAAATTGCACTGACCCAAACTCCGGTCCTCACAAGCCCCCAGTTTGATAAAGATTTTATCATCTTTTCTTTTGCTTCAGAGCACACAATAGCTGTTGTCCTTCTGCAAAAGGACGACCAAGGAAATGAAAAACCAATTGCATTCTTTAGCAGAGCCCTTAGAGATGCCCCTTTAAAGTACCAAATCATGGAAAAACAGGCCTATGCTCTCGTTAAGGCAATCAAGGATTTTCGAGTTTACATCTTATATTCACATGTGATCGCCTATGTCCCACATGCTGTCGTAAAAGACATATTAACTCAAGAGGGACTAGAAGGCAAAAGAGGAAAGTGGATTGCTAATATCCTGGAGTATGACATTGAAATAAAACCCACTAAGCTCATAAAGGGACAAGGTTTAGCCAAACTGCTATCTGAACCCAATTTACAAGCCTTAGACATTAATCAGCTGGACAATGAACAGGAGCTGGCGACTCCACAGATCAGTGAAACCTTTTTGCAATCCCCATGGTACGCTGATATTTGTTACACATTGTTAAACCTATGTGCTCCTCCAGGATTGTCCAAGACCAAAAAGAGATTTTTACAAATGAAGGTGTCAAAGTTTTGTGTCATAGATAGTGCTTTGTTTTGGAAAAACCATGAAGGAATATTGTTGAATTGTTTAAATGTCAATGAAACTGACCATGTTATGAAGGAGTTCCATGCAGGGGACTGTGGAGGGCATTTATATTGGAAGTCCACTGCTAACAAGATCTTAAGGGCGGGTTTCTATTGGCCCTCTTTGTTTGCAGATGTGAAAAGTTTTGCTGCCTCATGCCACAAATGCCAGATCTTCGAAGGCAAAAGAAAATTGATGCCCTTACCCCTTAGGCCCATCTCAACCGAAAAACCTTTCCAACAATGGGGTCTTGACTTCATCGGAGAAATTCATGCCTCTTCCTCAGGCCAGCACAAATGGATTCTTACAGCCACCGACTATTTCACCAAGTGGATTGAAGCCATACCATGCAGGCAAGCCAATGATTCCACCATTATCCAATTTCTCGAAACCAATATCCTCTCTAGATTTGGCTGCCCTGAGAAAATCATTACAGATAACACCGCTGCCTTCAAATCCAAGAAAATGATTAATTTTTGCCATAAATTCCATATCACCCTGGGCCACTCCACAGCCTATTATCCTCAAGGCAATGGCTTAGCAGAATCTTCCAACAAAAGCCTGATTAATATCATCAAGAAAATGCTAGAAGAAAACAAGAAGAACTGGCACAAAAAACTTATCAATGCCCTTTGGGCTGACAGATTGTCGACCAAGAGATCCATCGGGATGAGCCCTTATGAGTTGGTATATGGTATGGAGGCCAGATTTCCATCTTCCCTGGGAATTCCTGTTATCAAGATACTACAGGAAATCCAAGCTGAACCAAACGATATTCAACGAAGAATTAACCAGACCATTCATCTTCAGCAAACTAAAGAGCAAGTCTTTAACAGAGCTCAGATCTTACAAGACAAGCTGAAGAAAATATTTGACAAGAGGACTAAGGCCGAGGATTTCTGTGTCGGCAACAAAGTTTTGAGGTGGGACTCACGAAGAGAAGACAAGGGGAAACATGCAAAGTTCGATTTTTTATGGAAAGGCCCATTTGTCATTAGCGCTGTGCAAGGTAACAACACGTATTTCCTCAAAACCGCAGCTGACAGCACAGTGGAGGACGACCCTGTTAATGGCCGAATGTTGAAACATTATCGAGATCCCTTCTAAAGGATATAATGCCCCTGTATATAGGTTTAGATTAATATTTGTACATATGGTAGCACTTTCCTTTTTCCTTTTTGTTGGTTTTTTTTTGTTGTTGTTGTTTGTTTTTCTGTACATAAGCAATCGATTACTTCAAACCAAAGGGTTATGGAAACAATGTCTCCCTGATAAAATCACATCAAGTTCACATTTTTGGATACGTAAAGAAACGATTGTCACAAGATCAGGCGAGCTAGATTATTTTTTGATAAGCTCCTCTAAAAAAATCTCTAAAGGAAGGCAACGATTGATTCCACACCATCCTTCCTTCATCATCTAAAAACAAAAAGAGGTGGAACTCAAGCAAAACTATCCAAAGCACATATTAGAAACTTGGTTGCTGGTGGAAAATGTTGCCGCAGTCAACACAATTCTGCCAAAGATGTTGTCATTTGCTTTTATCACATTTATCCAATGGATCTTCAGCGTCTCTGCTTTCTTTTCTTTACTGTCCACTGAACTCCTCTGTTGGGGATCATGCTTACAATTATTTTATATCCGCAGATTCAAAAGCCCCTCAATTTTCACTCATTTGTGAGCTAGAGTAAAAAGGGTCAATGGCATTTGCAGTGGTAGTTATTTTGAATAGATCCTAAACCTCCAAATGCACCACTCTCAGACCTGCTAGAACACCAGGCTACCATTTACATTCCATTGTTTTGTTGAGAAGACTGTTTACTTTTGGCATGAAACTATCAGCTCCAGATTTGGCATGAGGAGTTTTCTCCGATATGCAAACATGTTAATGCTAAATCTTGATATTTGTAAAACTTTGTTTCCCTTTTTTCTACAAACAACCCTTCAAATTTTTTACATCCAAACACATTTCATTATCTGGTATTAGTCCATATATTCTAGCTTTTATCAAACCAGGCTTATGCCTCAAATTAACCTTGGTGTGATCAAAAAAGTTCATGAGTCTTTAACGCTGAGAGCTGGAAAGTAATAGTTTCTGCATTTGCCTGGAAAGTAGCTTCATATATCAAGCCAGACACTAGTGAAGGAAGAGCAGCAAATATACTGGTAAAAAATTGTGTAGACTGTTTTGATTCTACAACTGTTTATGGCCTTGAATAAAGCAAAAAATTGCATTAACTGTAAGAAATATCAGCAGAGGGAGATGAATGTTCATGATATTTCTGTGCATGCATCGGTTTGGAAAAACCACATATTCTACATGATTACAATGACAGATCTCAGAAGGTTGATCAAGACACTCAGGCTCCCAGGGTTGCTGCCAGATTTATGTTGGACTGCCTTATTTGTATACCTGAAGAATTCCGCACCTTTGCTGAAAATATATTTTTGTCAGGATTGAGTACTGTAGCAGCAGATGCGTCCCAAGTACTTTTACAGGAATGTGCTGGCTATGATGAACGTGTTATACTGCATGAACTGGGTCTTCCCATGGGTATTATTAATTAGATAAAGAATTATCAATATTTTTTTTCTTGATACAGAACATTCTAACATGTCTGAAGAATGCCATGAACTAAAGATTACTGTCAAGAACAATGATCAATTTGATACATAAAGCAAAAATAGTACGCATAGATTGGAAGGTAGCTATTTCTCAAATTTAGATACAATAAAGACAAAAGAAAAATCACTTGATGTATTTCAGACACAAAATTTGAAGCTGTTTGACGTGCTGAAATTGGGTTAGATTTGGAGGTTGAGCATAATGAGTCACTTCTCCTGAAAAAGCAGCATGCTCGTTGGAGTCGTGCATTACACTGTCTTTCACAAAGAGTTGTATGCTCAAGATTCTCATTTCATCCTTGAACTGGTCTAAACGCTGATAAATTTCTTCAACATATTAAAAGTTTTTGAGCACAGGCTTTGGAGACATCTAGTTATAGAATAACATATCCCACGTCTCCTATTCCAGGCAAAATGCACAGAAGTAATTTTTACGTCAGGCGGATATCATATAGTTAGAGGCACGCAAGGGGTTCATGACGTCCTGGAGTATTTGGTTTATTTTCTGTGCAACGACATTGACAGACGCTGTTGAAAGAAGAAAGCCATGTGCAGCTGTTTCCTTTGCCAACGGGGCTAGTTGCCATCATCTTTGCGCTGTTTCCTTTGCCAACGGGGCCAGTTGCCATCATCTTTGCGTCCATTACCAAGGGAATTGGATCGATCAATTGATATCTCTCGAAAGTACAGAGCCTTGGAAGGCTTAGTTCTCCTTGGTCAACTATCGCTGAAAGAAAAAGATAAATCAAATTCTGATTTCACAAAGGCGTGTTGCAAACCAGACAAATACAGGCTTCTTCACTAAACCAGATTCTTGTTGCCTTTGCTTATCCCCAAACTGTATCTCTCGACGTCAATTGTATTCCAAGGTTCAAATAAAACAAGATTTCAAATTTATAATCTGGGTCCTGGGATGTGCACCTTTTATGCCATTGTTTTGACAAAGACATAGTAGAGCATGAAAGATTTTGAAGTAAATAGTGTTTTTTGTGGCTGAGCGTGGATAGCATGTCTATATTTAAAACCTCTAGATCCATCTGAGCGTCCAAACAAAGAGAATGACATATATGCAGGGAAGCAAAATAACACAACCATAGCACACCCATATCACCTCTGTCTCCTATGGATTCTATGGGAATATCCTACCCGTCATGTCACAGTGCTGGAGATTATCGCCAATATACAAATAAGGCTGCTTTATTTCATTCTCAAGGTTTTATCTACAAATCCCGCTACATTGACCGAAGTTCTGGTATCCAGTGGAGGTCAATATCCTAGCATGCCTATTGTACAGAGTTCTGCTTCCCTTCAGAAATCTGTATCTAGTGAGAATGCATAGGGGAACGTGCATCAGGTCACCTAAAAACGTCCGTCATCAGATTGCCAAAAGAGGAGCTATACATGGTAGTATCTTTGACAAAAACCCAGATTACATCAGGAAATGGCTGCAAAGGGAGGAGAGAGAACTTTTAGTGATATGAATGAAACAAGTATCATTAGCCCCGCTCAAAGCACATATATTGACAGGGAATGGGCAGACACACTAGAAAACCTTCTGTATGAGGATTCCCCTATGCATTCTCCGTTGGAGAGTACAACTTTGAAGGACTATTCTAATGGAAGCATAGATTATTCTACTGTCACAACTATCTCTGTTTCATGCTCTGTTTCACAAACTAATTCTTTGCAACAAGAAGAATATGCATCAACTGAACACCGGCAAGATAATGTTCATACAGGGAGCTCTTCCAGGCAGCTGATTAGTTCAAAAGTGCAGCTGCAATGTCTGAAGGTAAAGAAGAAATGGCATCACATATAATCACAAAATTGAGAGAGACAGTCTCTAAATGCTACAATTCCAAAGGATAGTAGAGATCGTATGAATGTTGAAAAACAGCGCTAATGATGAGGACACAGTGAAATTTTTGCTCCACGAATCATACTGCAATAACTACAAGACCAAGGAAGAAGGAGGAGCTATGTATCTTGGACGGTTGAACAGAATTCTCATTGCAGTATCTGCTTGGCATCGGGAAGCAAGGACTGTAAGAGGGTAAAGAGGAAATGTTAAGGCTTGTTAAAAATCAGTGATATGCCTGCCTGCACAGTGGGCAACTGGATAGAGACAGTTACCATGTAACTTTCAGGAATTTATGCTTACCTAGCTGAAAAGTATTGGAATTTTTTTTTTCTTACTTTTTAGTTGTGACATTGAGTGCAGAGCCTCATAATCAACTGGATGGAAAAATCAAGTCATTTTAGCAACCAAACCAGGGAATGTTGCAGTCTGCAGCAGCGATAGATGATCAAGGCAGTCTGACCTGCTGTTCTTGGCTTTTCACGAGAAAAAGACCATCCCCAAGTGGAGCCACTGTTAGCCTCCTATTGCAAATAGGGGTTCATATTTCATGATTGATGGTTTGCATGCCAAATATGTCATCCTTTTTTACTGCAAAGGTTCCATATTTCCAGAGAGTTGCATTTAGATAAGTCATTCAAATTTTGAAGAGCTGTTCAGTCAAGGGAAGGCCAAACAGTTTAAACTTGGCTTCCCTGGGTTTCAATTGCTTGCTTTAGAATATAGAGATGAATATCTGACCAAACAAGCTTAAAACCTGGCGGATTGGTAAATAGGTAGAGAAACCAGGGCGCTCATCAGCTTAATCTGAGCCCCGGAAGAGACAAGGTTCGATTCAGATAGGAGGATAGCTGAAAGAAAGGCTGAAAGGCTGGGGGTACTAGTTCAAGGGCACCCAAGCCAAAAGAAGAAAAAATGTTAGGAGAGTAGGCCGGGTAGGTAGCGTTATGGTGGCAGAAACATGGCTGGGAATCCGTTCATTATTCTCAAGTGTGTGATCCATTCGCCTCTCAAGCATAAGGCAGTTTCAAGTTGGAGGAGCTCAAGCGAGGCATGTCTGAATATCCCTTTTTCCCTCAAAACACTCGCTAACTTCCCCTAATTCGCTTAAAAAAGTCCTGTTTTCCCCTTCAAAAACCTAAGATTCCTATCCTTAGCGCTCTCTGAATCAAATTACATATTGACTTCTAACTTATTATCTAAATCCCAGTTATTTTTTCCCTCCCCATACTAAAAATAAAAAATAAAAAATTATACGAGATCCCCCTAAATACATATCCCCTCCATTGGTTGAAATATAACCATAACTAGCTCGGCATTTTCTGCTACTACTACAAAGGGCTATCAACCTTTAGTTCTATTTTTTTTGTGAAATGGGACTTTGGAAATGATCAGTGGTCTGTTTATGTCTATAGCTGTGTTCATGTGCATTCAAAAAATGTTGGATGGAGTTTTGGGGTTTTGTATCCCAACCTTGGCAAAAGGCACCAGCACCCTCTGTTTTCATGTGTAGGACAAGATTATACCCAAATGAACAAACCATGTGTTCAGAAGGATAGTGTTTGTAAAAGTGATTATATTCCAGCCATTACCTCTTATCATATTGTCACTTGTTTACAGTGGTGAATTGTCGATATTGCTGTCCAAGGACTACCAGAACCAAACATATTTGCGACTTGATGATGCACATGGCAAGAATAGCATAGAGTCTGCTCAATTTAAAAAAGGACAATTCTTTTGTGGCTAGAATTTTACAGTTCTTTACAGGTGTTTGGCTAGAATTTTACAGTTCTTTACAGGTGTTCTGCTGTATGGTTACTTGGTTCCATTATCACTTCATGTATCCATGGAAATAATGAAGATAATGCAAGCGTTCTTTTTGAAAATGAATACACGCATGCACTATGAAGAAGTTGACAAGCCTCCTTCTGCTCGAACTTCAAAATTTTGAATAAAGAACTGGGAGAGGTTAGCACCATTCTTCCAGGCAAAGACAGGAACTCTTACACCTAAAATAAGATAGAATTCTTCAAATGTTCAATTGTTGGTGTGTCTTATGGAACAACTATTACTAAGGTACAGAAGGCTGTGCCAGAAAATGCTGGCAAGAAACCGTCCTTGGAAAAAGAAGAAATCTTCTCTTCAACTCTTCAAAAAAGGATTTAACTTGAGGGATCAAACTCGTAAAAATCAAAATGAAAGAGTGGAAAATGAGCAGCAAAGGCTAGAGATTGAGTTGAGAAGAAAAGCTTTAGAGTCTTTGAGGGCGAAAAAAGGCTGTTAGCCACTAAATAGTCTCCAGTGGCTCATAATTCTTCAAGGCTGCCATGTTCTCATTTGATTTGTTCATCAAATAAATCAAAAACATTGTTTTCCTTGTCGTGCAAGTTATTGCAGATTAGTTTTTTGAGGATCTGAGCCAATTTGATATTTCATCGAGGGGGTGTTGTACTCTCGACATTTCTTTTTTTTTAATGACCTGTATGTTTTACTTCTGGCAGCAGGATGTTGAGCTCAAATCAGTTATTTCGGTTGAGAGTATTCTTAGTTCGATGATATGGCAGGTGCAATGACTTTTTGGATGCTGTTTGTGGAAAACGAAAATATGTCAAGTAGATGATGGAGACGTGAAACTTCAGGAGGTTCGAAAATCAGCTGATTCTGTGCATGAAAAAGTTTTCAACTTTGATAAATAAAAGGCTGATGTGTGGTGCTTGGAGAAATGCGCGTGATCCCAATATCTGCAAGGAGAAATACAATACGAACAGCCAAATGCGCATACACTCAAATCATCAAAAGAAATTCAAGCGGCAGCATCACCGTGAGCACCTCTTCCTTCAGCTGAGCTATCGTGCTAAAAAATAAAATAAAAAATCAGAGGGTCGTGGTTTATTTTTATAGTAGTGTTCATTCTGCCAACATGACAGAGATCTTGAGCAACTATATCAATTTGTGTTGATCTATTGTTGATTGCCGGCATGAGATTGAAGTAGTTGAATCATCCTTCGAAGACCAGAGATCCAAGTGTGATACCAGATCACGTTTCGAAGGGTTGTTTGCAGAGGCCAAATTTTATTATGGAAATCACATACAGCAATCATCACAGGCAAAATAGAATAATGCGCAAATCATCTCAGACAATCACATGCAAGCAAGCAGCTTAGGCAAAAATATGATGCGCACAGCAAAATCAATCACAAGGTAAAAAATATATATGCGCACATACAGCAAATCATCTCAGGCAAAAATAAAATGATGCGCACATCACTCAGGAAATCACTTACAACCTGGAAGCCTTGCTCTGTTTTTAAAGAGATCCGGAGGTGCTGTGTCACAGCCAGATAAACCAAACCAATACACCTGGACGTTGTATTGAATGAGCACAGGAGATAAGACAGGGGCGATTGAACAGCTGAAGTAGTTTGGCAGGAAAGTAAATGCCCGATACGACAACAAAGAAACTTCAGCAAACCGACAAAGAGGCCACATAAAAGCAGCAGAACCACCTGAAGGATGCAGACCAGAGTATTCAAAGCACAGCACTTAGTCACATAACCAAAACTGCCAGTTGCCTTAGCACAGCTCTGTTCAGATATATATGCATTAATTCCCAGCCTAGCGATGAGTTAAAAGCATTAATTCTTAGATATTTTTCAGATATGATCGGGAGATATTTTGTTTAATATTTTTCCCGTGACACCTGTTCAAGGGAATGTTGTAATTCCTTCACTATATAAACCACCCCATAGTCAGTCTAAGAGAGGAGAAAAAAAGTAAGAATTGGTCGATGAACTCTGATAGAGATTAGTCCTGTATATCCAGTATGATTCATTAATCAAAGACTGCGGGAGTTTTTCTTGGAAATGGACTGTGTGTTGTGTCTTGGTGTTTAAAGGGGCCTTACGGAATTCCGAGGCTGTCACATAAATCAATAAGTGCCTCTCATCTCTATTTTTTCTTTATGTTTCATGCTCATAATATGTTCATATCACCATCTAAGTAGCAGCTAGAAAGATTAGTATAGAATTTGTTGTACCTCACTCTATGCTCAAGGTCTGCTATTTTTTTTATGTTTTCCTCTGAACTGGTATTGAATGTTGATTTCCCTCGGCCTCTTATCTCGGTGAATCCGCCCATGTTCTAGCATCTATACAAGAAATTTTTTTAGCTACTAGACAGATCTTTTCACTATCATGCTGATATGCTAAATAATGATTTTGTTTGTGTACTCCTCATCTCCTTAAGGCTTCCAATCCAGCTGGTTTGAGCTGCAATATTGAAAGTTTGTTGGCTGAGAGATCAAAGATCATTTAAAGGATCAGATAATGGGTTGTCCACTGTGCTTTCTTTTTACTGAAGGGTAATCAAAAAATTCTCATGCTCTCGTATGGACTAATAAAACAATCTTTGTCTATATAAAATCAGTTCTCATATATTACTTTCATTATCACTATTTTACGTTTGCAGAAATGGAATACTAATCAATCAACTAGCCTTGTAACCATTTACACTAAGTCTTTTTTTTTGCAATTTGACTGAGAGCTTTAAATATGAATACCTCACGGAGCATATTAACTCTTTGTCACCCATGAGCGATCATTATTTAGGAAATCTTAATTGTCCCTAGATAAAATCTATTTTCGATTGTAGAAAGGAGGACTAAACTACAATTGGCCTTACAACAATTTACACAGTTTTTTGCAAGCGTACTATATGTTTTTGTTCTGACTTAAAGCTTTAATATGAATACCTCAGGGAGCATATTAGTTTTTTGTCACCCACGTATGATTGTTATTTAGGAAAATCTTAAATTGTTCCTAGGTAGAATCTATCCACCTCACCACGGTCAGCCGGATCAAAGATATCTTAGTTGCCTTCCATCTCTGGCCTCCACTTCATCTCTTTCATAAAACCCAAAAAATTGTTCCATGAGCAGCTATATGCTCCGTATCCCCCTCATAACCAAGAAAAACACACCAGCAGTCCCGCTCCTCTAACTCCATGCCCAATGGTTTGAAATTCATCACTCGATGCACTGCCTCTCTGCTTGAGACCATTCTCTCCTCACCAAAAAAAAAAACCCTTTGTACTCAATAGCTAGCCTAAGATCATTCCCTAAAAACAAAGCTAAAATCCCAAAGAGAGAGCCCTCTCTGACTGCTGGTAGGCTAGGACCGGCAGTCCAAAGCCTGGTCTGTGGTTACCTCAGCCGTATCCCTCAAGGAGCCAAGGGACAACCTGAGTGTTAACATCCCCCAAGGGGAAATCCTTGATTGGTGGACTCCATTATCTCAACCTAAGACCAACAAGGGAACAGTGATGTTATTCCAAATTAAATAAATTTTATGACACTTTGACACAAATTGCTTTCTCAATTTTTAAGAGTCGAGAAAAAGCTAAAGGTGACTCTAGCCGCCTTCGATTTTTTATGAACCTGAAGTGACAAGTGCTCAGATGGACCTTTTCTTTTAAGGAGTCGAAAAGGAAAACAAGTGACTACTTTGGAAATCTAGACAGAGGGATTGCCAAACCAATCACAAAACTACGATATACACCTCGATGGTAAATTATAGAGAAACTACTAAGGACTTTACGTACGATAGTCATTCTTCCCAAATGTTGTGTTTAGTGCATTGTGATCGATAGGGCAGCAGACACGGCTTCCTCAGGATAAAGGATATCAGCCTATTGTGGTCTCCCAATATATACTCGACGGTACGTGGGAGCACAAGTCCATACTGGCACTTGTCGTATCAAAGAGGAGGAATCACCCAAACTACGATGAAAACAATAGTTACCAGGCTTTACGATGCCAGAATACGTCTCTAGCCTAGACTTCTGGATGTTGTGCATTAGGTTCCAAAGCATTTTTTATGTTCATTGAGGTTTATTTTACAGCTGATATTTCTTAAGAAGTTTTCCTTTCAAGGTTCACGGTGTGATGTAGATGTAAAATTCCTAAATATGCAATCTAAAATAATAAACAGTCGTTTATTTTCTTTTATCAACGAAAATCCTAGCTACTAAGGAAAGAAGAGTAAAAATTCTTTCAACATAGAGCATAGAGCACACACCAAATGCACTTTTCCTAAATCAATTTCCGCATGCAGTCTAAATGAAAATGCACATGCATGTATTTATTTTTCCGTTTCCTTAATGAGAGAATGACAAAAAGAAAACTCAGTACAAATCTGAACTACTTTTCCTTAAAGCGACACTTTAGCAATTTATTTTCAAAAATGAAAGGAAGACTAAGACGACACTTTCACTTTCGAATGGAAAACGTCTTTTGACACTTCAAACAATCGATAATTCAAATCAAATACAATGGAAAAAGTACAATTGACTATCTAAAAGAGGAAGACTTTACGACACTCTTTTTCTTGACTGAAAATGATAGTTGCGACACTTTCAAATAAAAAAATGACAGTTCGATGAAGCTACTTTTTGCAAAGGAGGACTGTAAATGATGAAAAATACACAAAAAATATTTACAATTCCTTATCAATGGACACTCAATAATGTAAAGGAAGAAGGCTTCAACAAAGATATACTGGTCATAGGCAGCAAAACTACTGAATAGAGCTGAAAACAATGAAGAAAAAAACCAAAATCTGGAGAGAGAAACAGTCTCATCCAATCATCGCACCTATCCTTAAGGGAAACAAGGATGCATCTCACCTATAGCACACGGGACATGTGATGTATCTAGACTACTAATGAGAGACAGTGCGATGGTCCAGGGACAAGACTGAGCTTGGTTTCACCCACAATTTGTAGCTAAGTTCAGGGATTTAGGTCGAGCTTATGATAGACAGTAAACACAAAGTATAGAGGTATGACCTAATGAGGTTATTGAGTTACCACCAGGGCACTTATGATGTTTGCAAGTCAGATGTACAGTCCATAAACCCACTCGGAGATTGACTGAATCAGCGTTGATCTACTTTGTAGTTGCATAGAAAAAGCAGCTCGAAGGCTAGCTGGCTTAACTTTAGGCTCCGTCTGTAGTTTATAAAGCAAACAACAGTAACAAACAAACAAACTATTCGCTCCCCAGTGGAGTCACCATTTTGTTTCAAGGAAAACTAGTGTCTATTCAGATCTGCTAGTCCCACTAAGACGCATAGCTATCTTAGAAACAAACAATTCAAAGTAACTTGTGTTTTCCTTTATGATAGATAGATGAGAGAGAAGCAGAGAGCACCAACCTCAGTCTTTCGCTTGGCTCCTTGCTTGTTACCTCTCTCTTTTGATAGAGCTTCGCCACTCCTTTCTCACTTATCCCGCTTCAAAGAACACCTATAGATGGAAAGCAGCAAAATACCATCAAAGAATAAAGATCTATAGCCATAAACAATGTAGAATCAGATGTACTAAGGGATCTTTACACAAAAAGTTCAAGCACTTGTCTTGTTCGACTCGCTAAAACTATCGAAAATTCATCCCTTTCGTATTATTTTATACTTTTTCAGACTTAAGGGATTATACCACGAAAAATGACTACTGGATTTTCCTTTCCATCTCTTTTCAGACTCTCTAAATATGAAAATGACCGAGTTATCATTGTCGTTAAACTCTTTAAAACAATAGAGACAAACTTGCCCATATGGGCAAGAGCGAGTTTCACTGTCGCTAGGCTCGCTAGAACATAGCGACAGCTTTGCCCAAAGGGAAAATTATAGAACAAGCATATGTTATCCTTCTCAAGCTTAACAAAAAATAAAGAGGTACTAGGTAGCAATGATTGGGGGAAAAGGGGAGAAAAATTGAAAGAACTTCATTGGTAGTAGGTCGCTTTTGAACATGACACTTTCACTCCATCGCCATGATTGAGTCGAGTTATGTTATTC
Organism: Pinus taeda; assembly: GCA_000404065.3. NCBI lineage: Eukaryota > Viridiplantae > Streptophyta > Pinopsida > Pinales > Pinaceae > Pinus > Pinus taeda. The sequence continues at coordinate 118,616 of APFE030290473.1, forward strand.
CATTCACCGGTCATATCACCATTGATCCTCTGTACCATCCATTTTTTGGGTTAATGCTACCAATCCATTTCAATGTCACCGATATGTTCAAGAGAAGATGCTTATAAAATTCACCAACCCAGCTAACGCCTCATCCACTGTAATAACTTCATTCTCCATTCTTTTATGACCGCCACCCTGAACCTTGCATCACCAGATCGTTTTCACCTCCACAAAATCATTTTCTCTGTTTTGTGTCGTAGATGTGGGATTCATTAAGGCCCTCCTATGATGGGTCACTTCCTGTCGACATCAGCTCATTATCCAAGAAGTTGACTTAGGAACAACCCTTTCAGTACTTTGAAGTTTGCATGCCTCAATGGCAAGTTTCTAACTTCCGGCAACAGGTTTACATCAATGGCCTTCGACCGAAAGATCTCATGTGGTGTTTGACATCGACTCATGTATTCACACCATGTGAATTGAACTGTGATACCTTGAGGGTCATTATCATTATCGGTGATTCCTCTTGTGCCTGTTAACAGCTTACATCATTGGCTAGTAATCAAGCGATGTCTTTCCATGTTCAACTTTAGAACATCTTTTCACATGCATCGACTTGTACATCGGGCGAAGATTCAACGAGTTTGCGGACCTCGGATCTAGTTTCATCTAGCCGAGCTGCGATATATTTAGGAAAATAAAGACATCTAATGTACTCCATAGTTGCACAGATAATCATCCAAGTTAAGGGATGATGGCTCTATTAGAATCATCAGTCTGCCACACAGACGGTTGTCTTTCCTATGTACATGAAAATGATTTTATAAAGTTGAGCATGGGAATGCCCGCCTTAGCTAGATCATGAAAATATTATGAAGATAATGTATTGTATTGTATCTTATTACAAGTCACCCTCCAGTTCGAAAAACCTTGGATCCTCAGGATAAAGCATTTCACCCGACAGCAGAGGATTTACGACCTCATGCTTTAGGGGGCAAATGTTATAGACATATTTGGGAACTGCAAACCCAATCACATATGTTGATAAACCAAGGGATCTCAAACCCCTAAAAGTGTTGTTTCAAACCCTAAAAGATCAAGGTCAACTGATTATATCATTTCCTAGAAAATCTCCCTGAAAAACTACTCAAAATTGGTCAAAACTGGACCATATAGACTGCTCCATGCTGAGAGTGTGATTCATCTCACCTGTTACACACAAAGGGTGCGATGCATACTAAAAACCCCTTCTTTAGGGTGCGATGAGCGAGAGCAGACAAATGGCAGAGGTAGTTGGCTAAGTGGAATCTCAAAGAATCTCCTAGAAATTGCTCATATGACACTTACCTCTCTGAATTCGCCCATAGATGAGTAAGAGATCATGAAATCTCCAAGTGGAACCAAGAACCATCAGTGAAATGACACTAATAAAAATCCCAAAAGTTGACTCACCCCCCTGCAAATATCTATATATGGATCCCTCATCATAGAGATCCAAAGGGTGGAATTTTGTATTTTGTAAGGAAGTGTTGTTGGTTTCTCAGTGAAACATTGTATTGTTCAGTGATCTAGCTTTTCATGAGGTGAAGAGGGCTTTCATGCTGGGAGGATGGCATTGGATCAGATAGTTGGGTTGTAATCCTCTCTTATAATACTTCTATCAGTAAAGTTATTTGAGTTTTCCTCCATATACTTGTATATTTCTGAATCTTGTATTTGTGTATGCATTTGTATGGTTAATGTACATCTGATTCTACATTGTTTATGGTTATAGATCTCTATTCTTTGATGGTATTTTGCCGCTTTACCTCTACAGGTGTTCTTTGAAGCCGGACAAGAGAGAAATGAGTGGCGAAGCTCTATCAAAGGAGAGAGAAAACAAGCAAGGAGCCAAGTGAAAGACTGAGGTTGGTGCTCTCTGCTTCTCTCTCATCTATCTCTCATAAAGGAAAACATAGGTTACTTTGAATTGTTTGCTTCTAACATAGCTACCCATCTTAGTGGGACTAGCAGATCTAAATAGACACTAGTTTTCCCAGAAACAAAATGGTGACTCTCCGAGAAAACTAGTGTCTATTCAGATCTTCTACTCCCACTAAGACGGGTAGCTATCTTAGAAACAAACAATTCAAAGTAACTTGTGTTTTCCTTTATGGGAGATAGATAAGAGAGAAGCAGAGAACACCAACCTCAGTCTTTCGCTTGGCTCCTTGCTTGTTTCCTCTCTCCTTTGATAGAGCATAGAGATCTGTGATACCATAAACAATGTAGAATTAGATGTACATTAGCCATACAAATGCATACACAAATACAAGATTCAGAAATATACAATTATATGGAGGAAAACTCAAATAACTTTATTGATAGAAGTAGTAGAAGAGAGGATTACAACCCAGCTGTCTAATCCAGTGCCATCCTCCAAACATGAAAGCTCTCTTCACCCCATAAAAAGCTAGATCACCCAACAATACAATGCTTCATAGGGAAACCAACAATAATTCCTTACAAAATACAAAATTCCAGCGTCTGGATCTCTAGGATGAGGGATCAATATATAGATATTTGCAGGGGGGTGAGTCAACTTCTAGGATTTTGATTAGTGTCATTTCATTGATGGTTCTTGGTTCCACTTGGAGATTTCATGATCTCTTGCTCATCCCTGGGCAATTCAAAGAGGCAAGTGTCATATGAGCATTTTCTAGAAGATTCTCTGAGTTTCCACCTAGCCAACTACCTCTGCCATTTGTCTGTTCTCACTCATAACACCCTAAAGAAGGGATTTTTAGTATGCATCGCACCCTTTGTGTGTAACAGGTGAGATGCATCGCATCCTCAGCATGGAGTAGTCTGTATGGTCTAGTTTTGACCAATTCTAAGTAGTTTTTCAGGGAGAACTTCTAGGAAATGATGTAATCAATTAACCTTGATCCTTTAGGGTTTGAAACAACACTTTTAGGGGTTTGAGAGCCCTTTGTTTATCGACATATGTGATTGGGGTTGCAATGCTCAAATATGTCTATAACAGTTGCCCCCTAAAGCATGAGGTCGTAAATCTTCTGATGTCGAGTGAAATGCTTTATCATAAGGATCTCAGGTTTTTCGAACTGGAAGGTGACCTGTATTAAGATACAATACAATACATTATATTCATAATATTTTCATGATCTAGCTGAGGTGGGCATTCCCATGCTCAGTTTTATAAATTCATTTTCATGTACATAGGACAGACAATTATCTGTGTGGCAAACAAATGATTCTGATAGAGCTATCATCCCTTCACTTGGATGATTATCTGTGCAGCTATGGAGTACATTAGATGTCTTTATTTTCTTGAATATATCGTAGCCCAGATGGATGAAACTAGATCTGGGTTCTTCAAACTCATTCAATCTTCACTCGATGTACAAGTTGATCCATGTGAAAAGATGTTCCGAAGTCGAACATGGAAATACATTGCCTGATTACCAGCGAATGATGTATGTTGTTAACAGGCGCGAGAGGAATCACCGATAATGATAATGACCCTCAAGGTACTATAGTATAGTTCACATGGTGTGAATACATGAGTTGATGTCAAACACCACGTAAAATCTTTCGGTCGAAGGCCATTAAGGCATGCAAGCTTCAAAGTACTGAAAGGGTTGTTCCTAAGTCAACTTTTTGGATAATGAGCTGATGTCGACAAGAAGTGACCTATCATAGGAGGGCCTTAATGAATCCCAAATCTATGTCATGAAACAAAGCAAATGATTTTTTGGAGGTTAAAACGATTTGATGTTACAAGGTTCAGGGTGGCGATCATGAAAGAATGGAGCGTGAAGGTATTGCATTGGATGAGGCATTAGCTAGGCTGGTGAATTCTCTGAGCGACTTCTCTTGAACATATCAGTGACACTGAAATGGATTGGTAGCATTAACCCCAAAAATGGATGGTACGAAGGACCAATGTTGATATGACCAGTGAACAGAATAACCCAACCTGACTCAATCATGGTGATGGAGTGAAAGTGTCATGTTCAAGAGCGACCTGCTACCAATGAAGTTCTTCAAGTTTTCTTCCCTTTTCCCCAGTCATTGCTGACTGGTACCTCTTTATTTTTGTCAATCTTGAGGAGGATAACATATGCTTGTTCTATAATTTTCCCTTCAGGCAAACCTGTTGCTATGTTTTATCGAGCCTAGTGATAGTGAAACTCGCTCTTTCCCGTATGGACAAGTTTGTCGCTATTGTTTTAAGGAGTTTGACGACAATGATAACTCAGTCCTTTTCATATTTAGAGAGTCTAAAAAGAGATGGAAAAGAAACTCCAATACTCCTTTTTCGTGGTATAATCCCTTAAGTCCAAAAAAAGTATAAAATACTACGGAAGGGATGACTTTTCGATACTTTTAGTGGGTCGAACAAGATAAGCGCTTGATCTTTTTGTGTAATGATGCCTCAGGTCCAAAAAGATTAAAATATAGAGGAGGGATGGCGCTTCTCTTTATGTTAACAAGCTGGGAAGGCCAGTAGCTCAACAATCTTTTCATATTTTACAAGTCTAAAAAGAGCTTAAAAGAGACTCATTTTTTAGGAACGAGTGATGTTTCCGGGTAGTGACATTTCCAAGTAAGTTTGGAACTTCTCAAACACGGCAGCGAAATGAGGGTGGCTAGTAAAATCACTCATCATAGATGTTCCTCAAAAGGGTAAACAATCAGGTGGAGGCATATGATCTGCTAAAAAGTGGAGGTGGTGGTAAGAACACGACCAAGGCTCAAAAGATGATAGCAATGCGATCACAAAGGTTATTTACCAAAAGGTTGGGTTCATTTTTTAAAGAGCTTGAATCTTTCGAAACTATGCTCAGTGCTAGGTTTATTTTTTAATGAGTTTGAACTTTATGGAAACATTGCTCATAGTAATAGTCAGAGATGTTCAATTCACCATTAACATTATGTTATTTTGACGGTTGTACTACCTATTCAATTGCTCCATCAAATTGATTAGAAATGTAAATACATTATTGAGAAATGAGTTAAAAACAAGCATCTTACTTGAATTACGTGAACAGTAACATAAAAGTAGTTTTACCTCTCATTTTTACCATTTCATTCAAATTTGGGATTATTGGAGCTCTAGAGGTGTTTTCCCCCTCAATTTTCATCAGCTGATTCCGGGAGATTTGGTGGACTATTTTCGGTGCCATCTAAACTAGGTAGGAGCTAAAGGTGAGCTCTTCAATTGCATTCTTTCCTTTTTTGATTCTGAGCATATTTTCCTGTTTTTCTGGACCTCAGAGGTTTGAACAATTCGTTCTCTCCCCATCACACCTAGTATACATCAAAAGGTGTGATGTGATGCATATTGAGCTGGCCATTGGCCAGTCAGTATGCATCCCATCCTGTATACAGCTAAGGTGCGATGGACGCAGGGAGTAAAGTTTATGCACTGTTTTTCATGGAAATTTTTCCTGATTTTTCCCAAATCAGGATCCTATTTCTTCTCTTTTTTGTTTTTTAATGATTCATTGGATCAAGATGGTCATTACATGGCATGAACATGAGCATGAAGAAGAGGATATGATTGCCTTACATGATCTGGGTACGATTACTGCATTGCGAAACTGTGGCCTTCTCAAATTCTTTCGCATATCCAGCATGAGGCAACAAATCAATTTGTTGCAATATTTTCTCGACGCATGGGATCCTACCAACAAAGTGTTCTAGATTAGAGGTAAATCCATCCATTTGACAGTTGAGGATGTCTACCTCTTGACCGGGTTATCGAGGTGTGGTGCCCCTCTCTCACTATCAAGATCCGCCCATGGGGGTGAATCCGTGAGGGATTATATTTGCCAGTCTGTAGATATGGATCTCAACCAAGCAGGGACAGAAAGATCAGTATTCGAGATGTCACTGACTGGTCCTTGAGGACTATTTTATTCACCTTTTCTAGATTGGCTGGTAGCACAGCGCTTCACTTGGCCAACAAGTCCTATATGCAGTATGCCCTGGAATGCCTTAAACCAAAGGTATTCAACTAATGGATGCAGTAATTCTGGTTATAAAAGAATAGATTTCGAAGGTGAAGAACAAAAGATCCAAGAACTTTAGTTATGGTTCTATTATGACCGCTTTCACCTTGGAGAGGATCCCACTGATGCAGCCACAGTACATTTCACTCGAACTGCTAGCACCGAGGGAACCACAGATGTAGAGATGGGTTGATATTATGGCCAGACATGCTAGTCAGTCACAGATTTCATTCTCTGATGCCTTCTTTGAGTGGTTCAACTGTCAGGAGATGGTCTTTTCTGAGTATCCATATGTTGGGATGGATTTCTGGGGCGACCCAGATTTGGTGCTACTAGTTGGCAAGTGGTGGGGTGTTATAGGTAGAAAGATCTGACCATATCCCTGTTTATTGCTTTTATAATGTTCTTGTGTTTTTTAAATGTTATCAAGACTAATCAAACCCATATATTTGTGTAGATATTGGACCAGTGTGACTAGCAGTGCGACCGAGGGTAGCAGCTGTCGTTCTAGTAGGAGAGGCTATAGGGAGGGTTGTCCTTCACGATCTGAACATATCAAAGACCCTTGCAGTATTGTAAGATCAGATTAAGGGTCTCACCCTTGGTATTCAGGATGTGAGGACCAATGAGTTACCTCTGAGATTACAGCACCATACCACTGGCGTGCCAAATTGATGGACTAGGCTCTTACGTATGATCGCGCAAGCGGTGACTTGTTATCACCAGCACCATTAGTCTAGGGTGCTTTCCTAGATTTTTGAGTTTTTGGGTCATATGACCGATTTTGTCCTGGACACAGAACATTTTGTAAAAAACTATAAACAATTATATGTATTTTTTATTTTCTGAGTTTTATTTTGGTTAAGTTATATGATCTTGATGCAAATGTTGATTGAAATGCTTTTTCTTTTATAAATGTTGCAAATGTCTATCTAACACATAATTTGCTAATGAATTAGTTAATGTGTTTAAGTTTCTGGAAATGTGTTGATATTGAATAGAATCAAACTGCCTTTCCAAAATCCTGGCCCTTAGGAACATAAATAGATAGTTGGATTCCGAACGGAATAGATGCTAGTAAGTTGTAGGATGATGAGTTGTGAGTCTAGCCTGACAACAAGTCGATGTATGCCATGTGTGATGGAATCAAAGAGAAGCTCTATCAACGTGTTGTACTTAGCGATGTTGTTCATTGACAATCATGTGGAGGCATATGATCGGCTAAAAAGTGGAGGTGGTGGTAAGAACACGACCAAGGCTCAAAAGCTAATAGCAATGCAATCACAAAGGTTATTTACCGAAAGGTTGAATTCATTTTTTAATGAGCTTGAATCTTTGGAAACTATGCTCGGTGCTAGGATTATTTTTTAATGAGCTTGAACTTCATGGAAACATTGCTTGTTTCAGTCATATTTAAGGATGTCTCTCATTAGTAGGTTCATTTTTTAGTGATCTTGCCCCATGCGAAACTTTGCTCAGATGCCATTTGTATGTATGATAGAAACAATCAACTACAGAACTAACTACACTAGGGGTTAATGAACTACTGAGGTTAGGTAGGATAGTTTCATACAAAACATTTCCTTTATTTTGCCGAGCTGCCGACAAACATGAATGGTGGATCAGACCAATCACCTAACCTAAGCAATTGAAGCTAGTAAGATACTATGGGGTTAGAGTTACGCTGGTCACTTTTAACTTGCGTAAAAAAGGTTTGCATTCCCCTAGGTATAAATAAAAGTGGAGTTTCCAGGTTACCATATGGAAGTCCCTACATTAAAGCAAGATTGTTTTGTCCATGTAGCAGACAAAACAATTCCTTGGCTTTGTCCATCAAAATAGACAAAGGTGAAATGTGTGAGCTTCCAATCACATAATCTTCGACGAGGAAATATTTTTCCAGACTGATCCCATATCCTGAATGGACGGGTGTGTCAGACTAGTCATAATCCTACAAGGAAAACTATCTTTTATCTGGGTTCGCCTATCAAAGCAGACCAAGGTGCATGCCCCCTGGGTTTCTTCACACTCACCGAATCACTCGCGGTCATCAGGTGGATGGACTAGAGGTTGATGAGACATTCCTTGTGCAAAGAGACCATTTAGGGATGGAATTTGACTAATAGTCGTGTTTGAACTGGGCAATGAAAGCTAGTCAACAAGTTGTACCATTATGCCTTCATATGGGGAACACATCACCCGAAAGAGTGAGGAAACAATAGCTCACATGCTATAAATGTAGTCACGCCCAAGGAGTAGATTGTAATCTAGTGTCCCTTGGACTACCATCACATTCAAATGAATGACTTTCCTTATCAAATTTATAGGCAAATTTGGAAGGATCCTAACGGTCGACTAGTTCCTTTATTGAAGCCTGACAAATTTTGAATCTCAGGCAGAAGCGATGGTGAACCAAGCGCTTTCCAAGTAGTTGAGGAAAGGATATTCATGGAAGCCCCTTCATCTATGATAGTGCTAGCCATGATCATTATGTAAGCTTGTACTATGATTCGGAATGGTACATTAGATGGAAGGCGGGGTCCCGCCAGTAGATTCCAATCAAAGGAAACGACTAGATTACTTGGAGGAGGGACCGAATAAATGGCCAGGTGAATCTCTTGAAATAGGTAACTTCCCTCCTGTGGTAAAGGAATGGGTAGATTTCCCCCATGTTCATTGGACTCTATGTTAACAAAAATAATTTGAACAGTGTCATTCTCATTCTTTTTGGAGACTGTATCATCTGAAGGTGGACCTTCTAAAGGCAAGACTAGGTCGGCTGCCGTCTCAACCTGTTGACTTTGGTCCAGTGTGGACTCAAAGGGTTTAACTTCAATGATAGATTTTTGACCGAAAGCAGAGGTATGTCAGTCGGATTTTCGACTAGAGATGGACTTGGTAAGATTTTCTTGTATCCAAGTGGAAGTCACTGTAGTGAAGCACAAAACTATTTTAGCTTCGTCCAAGAAAGGAAAATGGTGGAGGGCATGATTGCCTTCACATAACCTACAAGGAAATTTAGATCTTCCTTTTTTTCCATTGACTTCATTTTCATTAGTTGATGGTGTACTCCCAACATGATCGACAGAGGTTGAAGACACCGGATTGTGCAAGCAGGGAGACCAGTCTCTCAAGATCCACGGGATGCAAGGATAATCTTGATGATATTGGTTTCCTTTCCAAATGACACATGGAGATTTGGGTTTGGAAGGTGCAGTGTGTGGATTTTCGCCAGACAATGCATGGTTTCCCCCTTGCGCAGCCGGCTTCTTCTTCTTATTCTCCTTCCCTTTCTTCTTCTTCTCAACTACTTGGTTTTTAGTATCACTAGTTTCACCAGGCAAAGAGGAAGAAGGAGAGGGAGAAACAAATGAAGTAGAAGGTGGGGGAGAAACTCCAGTATCATCTGATGCTGATTTGATTACTGAGGAATTACGGTGTTCTAAATGACAAAGGTCGAGAATAGCCATACTTGCAGGCCAATTGTGAGTCCTGGAAGGGACAATGTAGCCATGTATGGAGCACCAATATCTCCCCAAGAAGAGAAAGGACTAGGATCCCCCCCAAGGGGAAATCCTTGATTGGAGGACTCCATTATCTCAACCTAAGACCAACAAGGGAATAGTGATGTTATTCCAAATTAAATAAATTTTATGACGCTTTGACACAACTTGCTTTTTCAATTTTTAAGAGCCGAGAAAGAACTAAAGATGACTCTAGTCACCTTCGATTTTAATGAGCCTGAATTGACAAGTGCTCAGATGGACCTTTTATTTTAAGGGGTCGGAAAGGAATGAAAGTGACTACTTTGGAAATCTAGATAGAGGGATTACCAAACCAATCACAAAATTGCAATATACACCTTAGTGGTAAATTATAGAGAAATTACCGAGGACTTTACGTATGGCAGTCAATCTTTCCGAATGTTGTGTTCAGTGTATTGCGATCGATAGGGTGGCAGACACGACTTCCTAAGGATACAGGATATCAGCCTATTGTGGTCTCCCAATAAATACTCGATGGTACGTGGGAGCACAAGTCCGTACTGGCACTTGTCCTATCAAAGAGGAGGAATCACCCAACTTATGATGAAAATGATAGTTACCAAGCTTTACGATGCCGGAATACGTCTCTAGCCTAGACTTCTAGATGTTGTGCGTTAGCTTCCAAAGCATTTTATGTTCATTGAGGTTTATTTTACAGTTGATCTTTCTTAAGAATTTTGCCTTTCAAGGTTCACCGCGTGACGTAGATGTACAATTCTTAAATATGCAATCTAAAATGATAAACAGTGATTTATTTTCTTTTAGCAATGAAAATCCTAGCTACTAAGTAAAGAAGAGTAAAATTCTTTCAACAGAGAGCAGAGAGCACAGACTAAATGCACTTTTCCTAAATCAATTTTTGCATGCAGTTTAAATGCAAATTCACATGCATGTATTTTTTTTCTGTTTCCTCAATGTAATTATGCCAAAAAGAAAACTAAGTACAGATCTGAACTACTTTTCCCCCAGGTGACATTTTAACAATTTCTTTTCAAAACAAAAGGAAGACTAAGATGACACTTTCAATTTCGAATGGGAAACTGCTTTCGACACTTCAAAGAATCGAAAATTCAAATCAAATACAATGACAAAAGTACAATCGACTATTTAAAAGAGGAAAACATTATGACACTCTTTTTCTTCACTGAAAATGACAGTTGCAACACTTTCGAATCAAAAGACGACAGTTTGATTAAGCTACTATTTGCAAAGGAGGACTGTAAATGATGAAAAAAACATAAAAAACATTCAATTCCTTATCAATGGAGGCTGAATAATGTAAAGGAAGAAGGTTTCAATAGTGATATATCGATCATAGTAAGCAAAACTATTGAATAGAGCTGAAAACAATGAAGAAAAAACCAAAATTTGGAGAGAGAAATAGTCTCATTCAATCATTGCACCTGTCCTTAAGGGAAACAGGGATGCATCTCACCTGCAGCACACGGGAGATGTGATGCATCCAAACCGCTAATGAGAGACAGTGCGATCGTCTAGGAACAAGACTGAGCTTGGTTTTCACCCACAATTCGCAGCTAAGTTCAATGATTTAGGTCGAGCTTATGATAGATAGTAAACACAAAGTATAGAGGTATGATCTAATGAGGTTATTGAGCTACCTCCAGGGCACTTAGGATGTTTGCAAGTCAGATTTTCAGTTCATAAACCAACCCGAAGATTGACTAAAATAGCTTTGATCTACTTTGCAGTTGCATTGCAAAAGTAGTTCGAAGGCTATCTGGCTTAACTTCAGGCTCTGTATGTAGTTTATAAACCAAACAACAGTAAAAAACAAACAAACTATTCGCTTCCCAGTAGAGTCGTCATTTTGTTTCTGGGAAAACTAGTGTCTATTCAGATCTGGTAGTCCCACTAAGACGGGTAGCTATCTTAGAAACAAATAATTCAAATTAAATTGTGTTTTCCTTTATGGGAGATACATGAGAGAGAAGCAAAGAACATGAACCTCAGTCTTTCACTCGGCTCCTTTCTTGTTTCCTCTCTCCTTTGATAGAGCTTTGCCACTCCTTTCTCACTTGTCCAGCATCACGGAACACCTATAGAGTCAAAGCAGCAAAATATCATCAAAGCATAGAGATCTATGATACCATAAACAATGTAGAATCATATGTACATTAACCATACAAATGCATACACAAATACAAGATTCAGAAATATACAAGTATATGGAGGAAAACTCAAATAACTGTATTGATAGAAGTAGTAGAAGAGAGGATTACGACCTAGCTGTCTAATCCTGTGCCATCCTCCCAGCATGAAAGCTCTCTTCACCCCATGAAAAGCCAGATCACCCAAAAATACAATGCTTCACAGAGAAACCAACAGCGCTTCCTTACAAAACACAAAATTCCAGCCCCCAGATCTCTAGGATGAGGGATCCATATATAGATATTTGTAGGCGGGTGAGTCAGCTTTTGGGATTTCGATTAGTGTCATTTCATTTAGAGAGGCAAGTGTCATATGAGCAGTTTCTAAAAGATTCTCTAAGTTTCCACCTAGCCAACTGCCTCTGCAATTTTTCTGCTCACACTCATCACACCCTACATAAGGGCTTTTCAGTATGCATCACACCCTTTGTGTGTAATAGGTGAGATGCATCGCACCCTCAGCATGAGGCAGTCTGTATGGTCTAGTTTTGACTATTTTTGAGTAGTTTTTCAGGGAGAACTTCTGGAAAATGATGTAATCAGTTGACCTTGATCCTTTAGGGTTTGAAACAACACTTTTAGGGGTTTTAGAGCCCTTGGTTTATTGACATATGTGATTGGAGTTGTTGTGCCCAAATATGTCTATAACAGTTGCCTCCTAAAGCATGAGGTCATAAATATTCTGATGTTGGGTGAAATGCTTTATCATGAGGATCCAAGGTTTTTCGAACTGGAAGGTTACCTATAATAAGATACAATACAATACATTATATTCATAATATTTTCATGATATAGCTGAGGCGGGCATTCCCATGCTCAGTTTCATAAATTTGTTTTCATGTACATAGGACAGACAACCGTCTGTGTGGTAGACTAATGATTCTAATAGAGCCATCATACCTTAGCTTGGATGATTATTTGTGCAGCTATGGAGTACATTAGATGTCTTTATTTTCCTGAATATATCGCAGCCCAGATGGATGAAACTAGATCTGGGGTCTTCAAACTCATTCAATCTTCACCTGATGTACAAGTCGATCCATGTGAAAAGATGTTTTGAAGTCGAACATGGAAAAACATCGCCTGATTACTAGCCAATGATGTAAGTTGTTAACAGGTGCGAGAGGAATCACCGATAATGTTAATGACCCTCAAGGTACTGCAGTACAATTCACATGGTGTGAATACATGAGTAGATGTTTAACAGCACATAAAATCTTTCGATCAAAGGCCTTTGATGTAAACTTATCACCGGAAGTGAGAAACTTGCCATTGAGGCATGCAAGCTTCAAAGTACTGAAAGGGTTGTTCCTAAGTCAACTTCTTGGATAATGAGTTGATGTCGACAAGAAGTGACTCGTCCTTGGAGGGCCTTAATGAATCCCACATCTATGACACGAAACAGAGCAAATGATTTTGTGGAGGTGAAAAAGATCTGATGATACAAGGTCCAGGGTGGCGATCATGAAAGAATGGAGCGTGAAGGTATTCTAGTGAATGAGGCGTTAGTTGGGTTGGTGAATTCTCTTAGCGACTTCTCTTGAACATATCGGCGACACTGAAATGGATTGGTAGAATTAACCCCAAAAATGGATGGTACAGAGGACCAATGTTGTTGTGTCTGGTGAACACAATAACCCAACCCGATTCAATCATGGCGATAGAGTGAAGTGTCATGTTCAAGAGCGACCTACTAGCAATGAAGTTCTTCAAGTTTTCTTCACTTTTTCCCTAGTCATTACTGACCAATACCTCTTTTTTTTTTCAAGCTTGAGGAGGATAACATATGCTTATTATATGATTTTCCCTTCAGGTAAACCTATCGCTATGTTTTAGCGAGCCTAGCGACAGTGAAACTCGCTCTTTCCCATATGGACAAGTTTGTCGCTATTGTTTTAACGAGTTTAACAACAATGATAACTCGGTTCTTTCCATATTTAGAGAGTCTAAAAAGAGACAGAAATGAAACTCCAGTAGTCCTTTTTCATGGTATAATCCCTTAAGTCCAAAAAAGTATAAAATAATATGAAGGGGATGACTATAGTTTTAGCGGGTTGAACAAGACAAGCGCTCGATATTTTTGTGTAATGATCCCTCAGGTCCAAAAATATTAAAATATAGAGGAGGGATGGCACTTCTCTTTACGTTAACGAGCTAGGAAGGCCAGTAGCTCGGTAATCTTTTCATATTATACGAGTCTAAAAAGAGCTTAAAAGAGACTCGTTTTTGAGGAACGAATGATGTTTTTGGGTAACAACCGGTTCCAATTAAGTTTGGAACTTCTCAAACACGGCAGGGAAATGAGTGTGGCTAGTAGAATCACTCGTTGCAGCTATTCCTCAAAAGGGTAAACAATCATGTGGAGTCGTATGATCGGCTAATAAGTGGAGGTGGTGATAAGAAAATGACCAAGGCTCAAAAGCTGATAGCAATGTGATCACAAAGGTTATTTACCAAAAGGTTGGATTCATTTTTTAATTAGCTTTAATCTTTGGAAACTATGCTCCGTGCTAGGTTTATTTTTTAACGAGCTTGAACTTTGCAAAAACATTGCTCGTAGTAATAGTCAGAGATGTTCAATTCACCATTAAGAATATGTTCTTTTAACGGTCGTACTACCTATTCAGTTGCTCGATTGAATTGATTAGAAATGTAAATACATTATTGAAAAATGAGTTAAAAACCAACATCTTACTTGAATTACGTTAACAGTAACATAAAAGTAGTTTTACCTCTCGTTTTTACCATTTCATTCAAATTTGGGATTGTTGGAGCTCTGGAGGTGTTTTTCCCCTCAATTTTCATCAGCTGATTCCAGAAGATTTGGTGGACTATTTTCAGTGTCATCTGGACTAGGTAGGAGCTAACCCTAAGCTCTTCAATTGCATTCTTTCCTTTTCTGATTCTGAGCAGCTTTTCCTATTTTTCTGGGCCTCAAGGGTTTGAACAATTCGTTCTCTCCCCATCGCACCTAGGATACATCGAAAGGTGTGATGCATACTGAGCTGGCCATTGGCCAATCAGTATGCATCCCACCTTGTACACAACTAGGGTGCGATGGGCGCAGGGAGGAAAGTCTATGCATTGTTTTTTCATGGAAATTTTGCTTGTTTTTTCCCAAATTAGGATCCTAATTCTTCTCTTGTTTGTTTTTCAAAGATTCATCAGATCAAGATGGTCATTACATGGCTTGAACATGATCATGAAGAAGAGGATATGATTGCCTTACATGATCTTGGTATAGTTACTACATTGCGAAATTATGGCCTACTAAAATTCTTCTGCATATCTAGCATGAGGCAACAAATCAATTTGTTGCAATATCTTCTCAATGCATGGAATCCTACCAACCAAGTGTTCCAGATTAGAGGTAAATCCATCCCTTTGACAGTTGAGGATGTCTACTTCTTGATCGGGTTATCTAGGTGTGGTGCCCCTCTCTCACTATCAGGATCCACCCGTGGGGGTGAATCTGTGAGGGATTATATTTGCCAGTTCTGTAGAGATGGATTTTAGCCGAGCAGGGACGACAAGATTAGTATTCGAGATGTCACTGACCGGTCCTTGAGGACTATTTTATTCACCTTTGCTAGATTGGATGGTAGCGTGGCTCTTCACTTGGCCAACAGGTCTTATATGCAGTATGCCCTAGAATGCCTTGAACCAAAGGTATTCAACTGGTGTGATGTAGTACTTCTGGTTATAAAAGAACAGCTTTCCAAGGTGATGAACGAAAGATCCAAGAAATTTGGTTATGGTTCTGTTCTGACCGCTTTTTCCTTGGAGAGGATCCCACTGATGCAGCCACAGTACATTTCACTCGGACCAGCACCGAGGGAACCACGGATGTAGAGATGGGAGAGAAGCAGAGAACACCAATCTCATTTTTTCTGCTTGGCCCCTTGCTTGTTTCCTCTCTCCTTTAATAGATATTTTCCACTCCTTTCTCACTTATCCTACTTCACAGAACACCTGTATAGTCAAATAAGAAAAATACCATCAAAGCATAGAGATCTATGATACCATAAACAATGTAGAATCAGATGTACATTAACCATACAAATGCATACACAAATATAAGATTTAGAAATATACAAGTATATGGAGGAAAACTCAAATAAATTTATTGATAGAAGTAGTAGAAGAGAGGATTACAACCCAGCTATCTGATCCAGTGCCATCCTCCCAGCATGAAAGCCCTCTTTACCTCATGAAAATCTAGATCACCCACCAATACAATGCTTCACTAAGAAACCAACAACACTTCCTTACAAAATACAAAATTCCATCGTCTGGATCTCTAGGAAGAGGGATCCATATATAGATATTTGCAGGGGAGTGAGTTAACTTCTGCGGTTTTGATTAGTTTCATTTCATTGATGGTTCTTGGTTCCACTTGGAGATTTCATGATCTCTTACTAATCCCTGGGTGAATTCAGAGAGGCAAGTGTCCTATGAGCAATTTCTAGAACATTCTTTGAGTTTAGATATCCCCCCTTAACAATATCCTAGCTGGCTCACCCCCCTACAAATATCTATATATGGATCCCTCATCCTAGAGATCCAAAGGCTAGAATTTTGTATTTTGTAAAGTGTTGTTGGTTTCTCAGTGAAACATTGTATTGTTGGGTGATCTAGCTTTTGGGTTTTTTATTAGTGTCATTTCACTAATAGTTCTTGGTTCCACTTGGAGATTTCATGATCTCTTACTCATTCCTAGGCGAATTTAGAGAGGCAAGTGTCATATGAGTAGTTTCTAGAAGATTCTCTAAGTTTCCACCTAGCCAACTACCTCTGCCATTTGTCTACTCTCGCTCATCGCACCCTATAGAAGGGCTTTTCAGTATGGATCGCACCCCTTGTGTGTAACAAGTGAGATGCATCACACCCTCACTGTTATAGACATTTTTGGGCACTTCAACCCCAATCAAAAATGTCCATAAACTAAGGGCTCCTAAGTCCCTAAAAGTGTTGCTTCACTACCTAAAGGAACAAGGTCAACTGATTACATCATCTCCCAGAAGTTCTCCACTAAAAAACTGCTCATAAATGGTCACAACTGGACCATACTGAAATCTCAATGCAGAGGGTGTGATTCATATCACCTTCCCAATGTACAGGGTGCGATGCATATTGTTTTGTCCCTCTGTAGGGTGCGATGGTCGGGAATGGACAAATGGCAGGGACAAAATGCGAGGTGGAAGATCGTGGAATATTCCAGAAGCTTCCCCTCTGACACTTGCCACTCCATTTTCGACCAGGGATGAGTAAGAGATCATCATTCTCCAAGTGGAAGCAGGAACTATCAGAGAGAAGACATAATCAAGATCCCAAAAGATGACTCGCCTCTCTGTAATCATCTATATATGGATCCCTCATCACAGAGATCCAGAGGCTGGAATTTTGTAACTTATAGAGAAGTGTTGTTGGTATTCTGGT